>JAHBMJ010002000.1:6042-23679 GCA_018398765.1 Chromera velia | reverse complement strand
CCGACGCAAGTGCTCCTTACTCGTTCATCCTTTCTCATTTGTGGCACTCCGTACTGGTCTCCGTCTAAACATCTGGATCTACCTACGGACCTGTCCTTCTTTTTCACAGTTTTTCATTGACACATGCAGAACGATTTGCAAGCTTTTACACTGTGTAGTGTGAATTCTTTGTAAAAAGAATTATGTGTTATAAAAAGAATCCTGTCCAACCCCTGCTGACCACCTCCTATCCGGTCTGACCAGCCTAGCTGTGAAGCCCTCCTTCCTGCACTGTTTCCCTTGCAGAAAAAGCAATTCTTTATAGTTGATTGGCGGTGCTAAACGTTGCTTTTGAGCGTATCCATTAGTGTTGTGCCTGTGTATTTCTTTACAGGTAACATTCACTAACTTCTACATGCCGCGGTGATCATAATTTTTCCTACCATGCACCTTAGCTAATCAACCAGTCTTTTGAGCATATTTGAGCAGATTCGCACAGGAGTAACGATTTTAAATGCTTTAAAAGGCTCTAGATTACTTTAAATAACCTAGTTTTACTTTATAATGAAGCTAGAATATAGTAAATTTAAAAGTCACTTTGAGTTCCACTAAGTCCTACTTTAGAGTCCACTCTATTACAAGCGGATGTTCACAAACTTCCGCTCCCTTTTTACTCTGTCCACTTCCGACTCCTCCAACGTTGAGAAGTACATCAAGACGGTGAAGGCAGCCTACCAAGAAATTTCCCGTCTCTCGTTGCAGGAAGAGATTGTCCCTGTGTGGTCCGGGGTGAGAGACAAAACCGATCTCAGCACTTGGAGGGTAGAGAAGAAGCTTGTTCCCCTCCTTGACCCCCTCACCCACCGTCAGGGGCAGCTCGCTTCCTTGGTCCTCATCAACGGCATTTCCAACAGCACTGTGCGTGCAAATGTCGAGAGCAGCATCGCCCCCCATATGCCTTTCAATGGAGATGATGGTGCGGTAGCCAAATTCCGCCACTTTGCCCAGCCCTCTTGTTTTTCCCGTCTCCTTGCCAATCCGTCCATTCCCGCACAAACGCACGGCATGCAGCTAACGGGTCGCTCTTCCACTGGCCACCCTCGATTCCGTACGAGTGAGCCATCTCGCAAGCGCCTTCACTGTGAGCACAAGACCCACCGTCCCAAAGAGTGCCTAAAATAGCACTACTGCAGCGATTGTGATCACTGGGGACACAAGACTGGTGACTGTGACCTCGCCCGTGATCACTTTGCCCTCTTGAGGGCCTACGGCTACAGCGGAGGCGGGGGTGGGTCCGGTGGGAATGGGGGCGGGTAGGGAAAGAGGGGGGGACAGTCTACAGGATCAGAGAAGGGGCGAGCTCGTCAGGAGGGAGGGGCCCTAACTGGCGAGACGAATGAGTCAGAGGCATCAGATACAGATTTGGAGGCCTCCCTTGCAGCTGCCGCTGTAGGGCATTTATCATAGTCAGCTTTTTCTTTTCCTGTTTCTTCTGGTTTCTCTTTTGATGGTTTTGCGTGTTTGCTTGATCTGGGTGCACGTGGCACTACGTACACTCGTGGCTGGCTGAACAAGCATGCTGAAGAGTCAGGGTTGGAATGGACTGAGACTGATTTGCCAACACCTCTTTCCGTTGTTACTGCTTGTCGAACAAAAGTGAGGATGCGGTGCCGTGCCACCATTCCTTGCAAACTAAATGGGCAGCCTACTGTGTTGAAACCGTCCATCATGGAAACAAAAGCAGTCACCCTCCCACTCATCGGCAATCAACGTCTCATCAAACTAGGCGTGCGATTTGACTATCGGACTGGATCCTTCGCACTCCCTTCCACCGTTATCAATTTTCTCCGTGCAGCAAATGATCTATTTTTTCTGCCTCTAGAGATAGACGGGACTTCCCCGCCCGAGTCCCCACCCACTTTGAATTCCCCTTCTGTGTCTCCAGCGGCTGTTGCAGTGGACCCTGCATCGCCTGTGTCCCCTCCGTTGTCTCTTTCTCTGGTTGTCCTCACAAATGGGCACCTCCCCGCTTGTTTGAAAGCAGCCAAACAGAAGAAGCAGCATCGAGGAAATCGCACCCAGTCTCATGTTGTAAAAACCTATTCGGGAGAATCCGCTGTCTCTCCCCCCGTTTCATCATCTTGTGACAGTTCTCCAGCCTCCAATCAGCCTCCTTCTCAGCAACCAAAATCTTCTTTCTCATAGGACCCCCCCCCCATCTCCATCAAAGCCACTGTTGATGAACTCATCCGCGCACATCACAAATGGTTAGGACATGCAGGCATCGAGGCCACTTGGCGTTCCCTCCGTGCATCCCTTTCTGACCTTCTTCGCAGTCGCAGCAGCATTTCCTGCCATGCCGTTCAACGCGCCCTGGTCCCATGCATCCGAGGGGGTACGTGTACGCATGTGAAGCCGAGGCATGGGGGAGATGGCACCCGGGGGTCTTTGAAGGTCGATCGCCCCGGGCAGCGAGTATGTTGTGACCTTGTGATGGGGTTGAAAGGGAGGTATTCATTGCACATCCAAGACCAGCATGATGACTGGCTCGCTTAAGAGGTAGTTGAAACAAAGGATTCTGCTACAATCCATGCTGCCTATGATTGTTGGTCCCACAGTCTGGAGGGTGATCTCACCCCTGAGGTGATAACCGATCACGGGACCGAATTTCAAGGTGATTGGTGTGAGTGGTTGGCTGAGCGGGAAGCCACAAACCCCTTGACCCCTGTAGGCAGCCACCACTCTCTCGGCAAAACAGAGCGTTCCTATCATGAGTGGCTCACGATTTTGCGGGGCATTCTCAGAGATCGAGGTCTTGATTATTCGCATTGGAAGGAGTTTGCTTCCCTTGCCATAGCCAAATACAATCGTCAGCCTCGAGGATCCACTCACAAGAGCCCATTCGAGCGACGCTAGGGTCCCCAGCCACCCAGTCCTCCTATCGACGCCCTGCGTGACCTCCTTTAGACCTCCCGTCGCCCCTCTGCCGAGACGTCCCCATTCCTCATTGGCTCGTCCGTCCTCTACCATCACCCTGACCATCCCCGCGCTAAGCTTGCACCCCTTTACACTTCTGCAACTGTTCTGCAGCGCATAAGTGAGCATGTGTTCCGATTGCGTCTTCCTTCTGGACGGCCCATCCTGTCGCATCGCAGGTGCATCCGTCCTAATGACAGCCCCCACCCAGACCCTGTCTATGTCGTTCCATTGCCGTTGGACTCCCCTTCCAAGCGCCCGGACATATCCGTTGGGTCTCCTCACCAGGCGCAGCAGTAGCAACCGCAGCAGTCTTCAGACATACAGTGTCCGTCTGACCAGCCGCCCTCTCCTAAGTTTGACATCACTGATTTTGCCTCATTCTTTGGCGGGATGAGAACACAGGCCGCTGTTTCCTTGGTAGCGTCCATGCTGTTGACCCTGAAGGTGAGGGACGGGTTGAGGTTCAGGCATGGGGATCACACGGCAAGCAGCCTGTTGCAAGCCAACGCATGCAGCCTGCATGGTGCCCTCTCAAGGGCCGCCCCAAACTTTTGTACGGTGTGCAAAAACCTTCTGGGTATGGGCCCGAGCTTTGTTTTCTGGTCCCAGAAGAGGTTGTTGAGCGAAACATTGTCCTCTCTACCGAGGGGACTCTCCCCTCCCACCTCTGTGACACTTACCGAAGTGTTCTCCTTGCAAGCCCAGAAACAGTGTTCCCCACCGATCGGTTGTCTTTCGATTCACTTACCTCCTTAGCAGCCACGGCTGCCATCTTCCCTCCTCCCCCCCACCCGACTCTAGTTGCAGGTGCGTCTGTTGTGTATTTGTGGAACAAGGACACTGAGGTGGGGCCCAGTGCGTTCCAAACTGCCATAACTCACATTCCTCTCCCACGCCGGGGGCTCACAGTAGAACAGCTCGACGGGCGAGCCAAGTCCCGTACCGCAGAGTTGCAGTCACTCGCCGACAATGATGCATACAAGCGAGTCCCAATCACAGAAGTAGACGCCGAGCACCGCCGCTCTGCTGTGCCCACCCATTTTGTTGATACCGAGAAACGTGTTGAGGAAGGTGCTTAGAAGTACAAGTCTCAAGTCGTTGCTGATGGCACTCCTTTTTTCGACCGCCGTGAAGGAGTTACAACGTCCTGCGCTACCGCTTCCCAGTCTGCTATGCGCATTGCCCTTGCCATGGCCTTTGCTCACTCCAACTTTGACCCTCGTGAAATCGTTGTGGCCAACATGAAAACAGCGTACCTCACGGCTCTCCGTTCCGATTCCCTTTATGTCTATCCCCCAAAAGATCACCCAGACCATGGGAAGTTCCTGTGGCTCCTTAACCGTGCGCTTTACGGGCTCCGCGACTCTGAAAATTTGTGGGACCACTCTCGCAATAAGACGTTCGCAGCAGCAGGGTGGGTGCCTTCCTCTGTTCGAGGAATGTGGTGGAAATGGACAGGTAAGCCTGAGCCCCCCACTTCCTATCTCCTTGGTATCCTTCCCACGTTTGTTGACGACTTTGCCATCCTACCTATTGGTCGGTCTGCAGTTCAGCTAGCATACAAGATTGTAGCGAAAGGAGGTTACCAGATGAAGATCACCAAACCCAAGAACCGAACCCTCCGCTGGGCAAGGGTGGATTTCAATGTGTCACGGGACTCCGTGCACATCCACCAAACCGAGTACCTCCTATCTCTCCCCCTTCCTAAGGGTATGGGGGATTCTGCAGATTCTTCTGCTTCCGTTCCCTCTTCTGTCCCCACTCTCCCTCCTGATTTGTTCCCCCTCCCCCCATCGTCTCGCAAGCTTCCCTCTGAACCGCCCCGTCTCTTGACAGCCCAGGAAGGAAAAGCCTTTCGTGAAAGGTTGGGGTGTCTTTCGTGGGTTGCACGAGATACTCGCCCCGACTTGTCACAAGGGTGCAGTCAACTAAGCCATCATTCTTCTGCTCCCACTCACACCGACGCTGATTATCTCCTTTCCCTTCTCCGTTATGCCCGACGCACCGCCACCTTCCGCATCCTCCGTATCTCTCGCTCTGACGTCCCTTCCACATCATCCCCCCTCTCCACTAAGTCATGGAGCGATGCCGCATTGGAGTCTACCGGAAATGTGCATCCACAGTCTGGGTGGCTCTTCACTTTGAAGTCTGCCATCCTACACTGGCGGGCATTTTCCCAAAAGCGAGTTGCCCGGTCTTCCACCCGAGCTGAACTCTATGCTGCTCATGACCTTATTGATTTCTTAGAGTGTCTTTTGCCTCTCTTGAGGTGCATCTGGAAAGCGGGAGTTACGGCTGAAGTGGGAGTAGACTCCAATAACTTGCTGAAGCTAGTTTCCAGTGAGATGCCCCGTCCGACCAAGCGTGCCCTCCAATCCATCATAGAGTCACTTCAGCTCTGCATCATCGAAAAATCGCCCTGCACACTCGTCCTGCACACCCTTTCCCTCCGTAATGCGCTGGATGAAGCTTCCATCCGCCTTTCGTTCGTCCTTTCCCATTCTAACGTTGGCCAGTCCCGTGCTGCTGCGTTGCTTATCGGTGCGGCGCGGCTTGAGACATTACGGAGACGGAGAAAATGTATGCGTCAATCTATATTGTGGAATTGCTTAGTGAAATGCTCAGGGTGATTCGATGGAACAACTCTCGATCGATGAGAGCAGAAGCCAGACAAACATCTTGCATTATTATTCCTGTATAGAGAACCGTGTAAATGACTAGAAATTGCTAGAAAAATTGCACAATAGCGGCAATAACTTTCATAAGTTCAACTCACCTAAGTAACCAGGTACCGTAACATACGAATTACACAATAAGAACATACAATTTAGAAAAATTGTAAAGAAGTTAAGAAAAACGGAAACTAGAACGGAAAAAAATATAATAGGTGCTGCTAAGGTGCAAAGTTTAGCAATTTAACTTTAGCGAAGATCAAAGAATATTCAATATCAAAGTCGCCTTACTATGCTTTTGTATCGATCTGTCATGCAGGGCATCGCAGCAGAGCGAGTCTTACTGCAGGTTCAGGATAATAAGCACCTCCCAGAAGCGCCGTTCTCCAGCACACCACATGAAAGCACATGGGAAAACCGGAGCAGAGCATTCAAGACCCACTCTGTCAGTACAGTACGGCAAAGACGGGGGATCAACGAGAGCCTGGAATCCCCCTGAACCACCCACCCACGCGCCCTCACTTCGGGTGACAGCAGAATGGGAGAAATCAGAGGCAAGCATCTTAGTCAATCTCATTTACTCTCTTGAAGGAAGCAAGGCTTTCATCGTCGAGAAAAGAGAACAAGCACCGGCGGGCGGCCATGCTTCTTTTCTTTTGAGTCTCTCCTCACCTCCCTCAACCCCAAAGCACACCCAAACTCAAGCTGTACACCCTTCAGAAGGACAGACAAAAGATCTGAGCGGCTTGGTGGTTCACTTTCCTTCTCTCTTCTTTTCCTTCACGTCCTTTCTCCCCTCTTGCATGAACACGTTCTGAAAAACAGGTGTCAAAAGGAAAGCGGAAGCTTCAGACAGACACAGCAGTACCATGCATGCCTTCCACCCCAGCCCTCCCCCATCCATCCCATCTTCCAGTCCATGTTCTGCTCTCTTTCCTTCTCGTTTAGACGTTCTCATCGTAGCCCTCCTCCTCGCCCTCGGCCTCGGCAGTCTCGATACCCACCTCCTCGTAGTCCTTCTCGAGAGCTGCAAGATCCTCTCGGGCCTCCGAGAACTCTCCCTCCTCCATACCCTCACCCACGTACCTGCACGTACACATACACGAAAGGAAGGAAAGGGATGACGATACACAGGCGATACAGCAATTAAGTCGAAGGAAAGCGCTCTGGAGAACCAACCGGCTTCAATGCAGCACAGTTCCGAGAAAAGGGGAAAGAGCGGGGAATCGAAAGCGACGCGTGAAAGAGAAAGTTGAGAAGGCGATCGAACAAAGCATGGAGATCAAAGCAAAGCAAAGCAAAGCAACGAAAAGGAAATAATTTCTGAAAAACGCGTAAATTTGCGACTCGACTGACCAGTGGACGAAGGCACGCTTGGCGTACATGAGATCGAACTTGTGGTCCATGCGGGAGAAGACCTCCGCGATGGCGGTCGAGTTGGAGATCATGCAGCAGGCGCGCATCACCTTGGCGAGATCACCACCAGGCACCACGGTGGGGGGCTGGTAGTTGATGCCGCACTTGAACCCGGTCGGGCACCAGTCCACGAACTGGATGGTACGCTTGGTCTTGATGGTGGCAATGGCGGCGTTGACGTCCTTGGGCACGACATCTCCTCTGTACATGAGGCAGCAGGCCATGTACTTTCCGTGACGAGGATCGCACTTGGCCATCATGTTAGCGGGCTCGAAGGCAGAGTTGGTGATCTCTGCGACAGAGAGCTGCTCGTGGTAGGCCTTCTCGGCGGAGATGATGGGGGCGTAGGAGGAGAGCATGAAGTGGATTCGGGGGTAGGGCACCAGGTTGGTCTGGAACTCAGTCATGTCGACGTTGAGGGCTCCATCGAAACGGAGGGAGGCGGTGAGGGAGGAGATGATTTGACCGATCAGACGGTTCAGGTTGGTGTAGGTGGGGCGCTCAATGTCGAGGTTTCTGCGGCAGATATCGTACAGAGCCTCGTTATCAAGCATGACCGCCACATCGGTGTGCTCGAGGAGGGAGTGGGTGGAGAGGACGGAGTTGTAGGGCTCAACAACAGCGGTGGCGATCTGAGGCGAAGGCCAGGAGCAGAAGTTGAGCTTGGACTTTTTGCCGTAGTCAACAGACAGACGCTCGAGGAGAAGGCAGCCAAGACCGGAGCCTGTGCCACCTCCCACTGCGTTGAACATGAGGAAGCCCTGAAGTCCAGTGCAGTTGTCAGCGAGCTTGCGGATACGGTCAAGGACCAGATCGACAATCTCCTTTCCGATAGTGTAGTGGCCACGAGCGAAGTTGTTGGCGGCATCCTCCTTTCCGGAGATGAGCTGCTCGGGGTGGAACAGCTGACGGTAGGTGCCGGTACGGACCTCATCGACGACAGTGGGCTCGAGATCCACCATCACGCAACGGGGCACGTGCTTGCCTGCTCCAGTCTCAGAGAAGAAGGTGTTGAAAGAATCATCACCTCCTCCGATGGTCTTGTCAGAGGGCATCTGCCCATCAGGCTGAATGCCGTGCTCGAGGCAGAACAGCTCCCAGCAGGCATTTCCGACCTGGATACCGGCCTGTCCGACGTGGATAGAGATGCACTCGCGCATAGTGAATAAAGAAGAAAAGTAGAAGGTTGTTGCGGAAGAAAAAAGGCGGCAACAGCGAACTTTTTTGGGTTCCGAAAGTTCTTCGACGACAGAGACTTCTTTGCGGGTGGAATGGGATTTTTTACAACTGTCACTCGCCTTTTGTTTGTGGCTCTCGGGGATGATCCAGAAACACAACAACCTTCAAATTCAGACAGAAGGCGACTGCAGAGAAATGCAGAGAAGGATGTATAGAGAAGGGCATAGAAGGGCAGATCGACGTCCAAAAAAAATTTGTTCGAAAATCTTTATATTTTCGACCGCGCGCGGGCGGCCCCGGAAAGTTCAATTAACAGCTAGCGTTTACGTTTTGTAAGTCTCTGCGAATGTCAGGACACCTGTACTGGCGCGCGCACATAAAAAACGCGCGAAATTGACAGGCGAGGCTATGAAACGGAGCAGCTACATCATGCACATGCAGTGAAATTGAAGATTCACTGAAGGGTCTGCAGTTGAGCGAAACGCCTTGCAGTGAATTAACCCACTTGCACCCAGACTTCTCGTTTCGAAACAGACAAAGCGAAGAAAGCAAAGGAGCGAAGAGAAGATGGACTCCATTTCTCGCAAACCAGGAGGTGTTGCTGAGCCTACATCGGCAACACCTGTGCCTGATAGCGGGATCTACGCCTACCCCCCCAGTCAGAAGAGATCAAGATGTCGCTCGGTGAGCCCTCCTGACAACAAACACCACACCGTCACATGACGGACTGTGCCACGACTCTGGTTTCATTTTGAACCCCCTGTTTGCTCAGTCCGTCTACTCATACCTTCTTCTTCTCCTTCTCCGTTTGCAGTATCAATCCGAGCACCGCGACAAAGAACCACGATACTTCAAGCACAGCAAGAAGGAGCTTTTGTTGATGGAGCACGTCAACAACTTCAAGCATCACTTTGAGGTTGTGTACGGCAACAAGTATCTCTTCCTCTGTCCCCCCAATGAGTTCGGCCTGGAGAAGTTCCTTCCCACCACCGTTAGACCCGCCTACCTACCCTTTCGGTCAGTGAATCTTTACAGAAAGGACACTTTTCTGTTCAGAGAAAAAGCAACTTTTGCCACATGGAGAGAACTGGTGCATTCCTTTTCAGAAGAAGCACGAACAACGGATGCATGCATGCACGGAGATTACATGAGGTTCGGGATGACATCGACTTGAATTCGTAGGAGAGGGGGCGTGTGTGCGGGCCGAAGAAGCAGGAGAGAGGCGGACAAGAAAGCAGGGGGAAGAGAATAAAAGGGCGGACAGACTGATGGCTAGATTGCTCCGTGGGGTGATGGCAACCAAGACTTTTTTCTTATGCAAAAAGCGTTCCCCTCTTCTCTCTGTACTTGCGGGCACATGCGTGTGAACTCGTTTCCTTTGCTGACCCACTTTTGACCGGATTGTTTTGTCTATCTTGATCCAAAGAGCTGTTCCTCTCCCCTCCCGCTCTCGGCTGTGCGTCCTCCAATCGAGTCAAGACTCTTCTGATTCTTCAATTGTTTTCTTCAATGCTCCATCCCTCTATCGGTATCTTATCCCGTCCCCTGATTCAGTGCACAATGCGTTTGTTTTCAATTGCTTCATGCAGAGAATTCTACTACTACAACACCTGCGCCCAGATGCTGGCTGACTACATGAACTACGAACCTCTAAACCCCCCAGACACCTATCCCTCAGTCATTCCTGCACCCTCCTCAGTCCTCCAGTGGCAGATCGGAGACAGCTTTGACTTCTCCATCGTGCTCTGCTCGCTTCTTCTAGGTCAGCTTCGCCGCGATTTGTTTGATCTTGCATAGATTGTCAGAGAGTAAGCAAGGGAGGGAGTGTTCGTTGAATGTGCCCCTGGCTGGGGAGTGAGATGTCCTCTGTGTGGGTTTGCGCCCGTCTTCCTCCTCACAGCTGTCCGTTTCCTCCTGTCTCTCTCTCTTTCTCTCTCTCTCTCTCTCTCTCTCTCTCTCTCTCTCTCTCTCTCTCTCTCTCGCTCTCTCTCTCTCGCTCTCTCTCTCTCTCTCTCTCTCTCTGTGTGTGTGTGTGTGTCTGTGTGGAGAGAGAGGGCGAGAGACAGGGAGGGAGGGAGAGAGAGAGAGAGAGAGAGAGACGGACAGAAAGACCGACCGACCGACCGACGGATCGACAGATCGACAGGCATACATACTGAAGGAGGAGAGAACTTTTCTTTGCACGAGCCATTACAAAGGCAACTCTTTGTCGTGCTTCCTTCGACCTCCCCCTCCCTCGTCTCACAATTGCCCCCCTGCCTGCCTGTCTACCTGCCGATTCCTGCATGCAGGTGTGGGCTACGATGCCTACTGTGTCTCTGGAATCGCCCCCAAGCACGTCACAGACTGCGATCAGGCAAGTCGCCAAGTCAAACAAAGAAACAAAGGAGGTCTTGCATCCGAAAAGAAACCTGCTGCACTGCAGAGGGAGGCGCTGGTTGTCTGTTTCGATGTGTATGTCCACTGCGGGTGACCGGCTCTCTCACTTATCTTCTCCTTGTGCCTTTCCTGCTCGCAGTCTCGTTTGAGCACTCTACCCCACAGCGACCTCCGCGACATGGAGGCTGAGGGTGAGGCCGTGTGGGACGTGCCCACTGTGGGCAGAGTGAAGAGCAGAGGGGAGAGGGCAAGGGAGGGAGAGGGAGAGGCAGGGGGCTCAAATTCTCCCCCTCCTTCTGCGCCTTCTCTTGGTATGACGTCCAGCATTCCCAAGGTAGGTGGGTGGGTGGGTCTGCGTGCATGTGTGTGTGGGGGGGGTGGGGGGGTGGGGGAGGGGTAGGTTGGGGGGGTTGTATCTTGCTGCGTCTGTTTCTGTATCTCTCTGTCTTTTCCTTTGTGTCTTTCAGTTTCGGGTTTGCAAATTCAGAACCCGATTCTAGCAGCTGCACCTTGTTCTCCGTCCCCTTGATCCCCTCCTTCACGACGGGGGGAGTTTTCACCCCCTGTTCTCTCGTCGGACTGTCCCTAAATGCCTCTCTCCCTCTGCCTCCTCCTCTCTCTGCCTGCAGGGGAAGCATACTGACGAGACCTATGTTATCAATAGAAAGCCGGCCCTCCTTTCTCAATACAGAAAGAAGAAGGGGGAAGAAAGAATCGCGAAACTCCGAGAAAAGAGAAGATTGGTCAGTCACCCCGTGTTTGTCGCCATGCATGTGCGCATCGATTTCCGCAGCCAATGGTGTCCGGACAAGAAAGGCAATCGTGGGCGTCTGGGCACTCTTTCTCCCCCACACTTGTTTCGGTGTCTCAATCTTTCACTTAATTACTTGCGTCTATGACTCGCATTGCCAGCCTCTCCCATGAATGCCCTCCCTATCTTAACGAACAAGTGCAGGCTCTCCTGAGTGACAGCGACGAGGGCTACCCAAAGGACAAAGATCCGCTGGCCAACAAGCGTGTGCACTGCTGGGTCCTCATCAAGGCCGGCAAGAGGGAGGTCGGTTTAGTTGGTTGGTTTAGAAGTACAGGAAGAGAGAGAGGAACACCACAGGGAGGTCTTGGAAACGGACTTCTTGTCAATTTGGTGCAGCGGGCAGGGAGACCAGTGAGCTGATTGGAAGCCGTACGGAAATGAAGAGACAAGAAGTGTTTGTGTATGTGTGTGGGAAATGTCATATTGTTTTTCATTCTTCGTGTTCATTTCTTGGGTTCGAGTTCTGTAGCTTGACTGATCTCAACACGAGACCAAAGAAGACCCATCCAATATAATTCTTGTGTTTCCTTTTCGCATCAGGTCCCGGAAGATCTCTTCTTGGAGCCCACCACGGGAGCAGCCTACCTCCTCGATGAAGCTCCTTACAAGCAGATCCACTTCGTCTGGAACAACAAAAACTTCTGGGTGGGTGGATGAGTAGCTTCTCTGAAAACTCCTCTCTCTCTCTCTCTCTCTGTGTGTGTCTGTGTGTGTGTGTGTGTGTGTGTGTGTAGAATTGCTGCCTAGATTTCTCTATCGATTTCCAGATGATTCTTTCTACCAGTGACGTTTCAGTGACTGCACAAGAGCAGGAAGGAAAAGAAAGAGAATATGGCCTACTTGTATTTTGGAAGAAAGGAAGAGAGAAAAGGTAAGAGAGAAAAGGGAAGGAAGAATGATATAGACTGTCTGTCTATCTGTCTATCTGTCTATCTGTGTGTCTGTCGGTCTGTCTTTCTTTTTGTCTGTTGTATTCATGAAGAAAAGGAGGGAGAAGAAGAAGAAACATATAGTCTGTCTCTCTGGTGTCTGTTTGCAGATCTCGATGGATTCCCCCGGGCCTGTGAAGGGATCTGGAGACGCCTCCATTCCCGTCTCGTTGGATCTCTTTGATTCCTCCAAATTTGAATACGTCATGCCTGTGCACACACAGAAGAAAATGGAGGTAGGTCGGTCGGGCATTCGATTCGTTTCTTTTGTTCACAGGCGCTTTTTGGCTCTGCTTGAAAGGTCATCTAGAAATCAGAGGAGACATACAAGGAACGGGCGAAGAACCGTATTTTAGATGTGCCTTCCATTCTAACACACTTCTCGCCTTTTGATCCGTGTGGTGATCAGACGAAAAGGTCACTCTCGATTCTCACACAAATGAAGGAATGCACCGGTTCCAAAAAGTTGAATGAGTAGGGAGGGAGTTGACAAAATCTCTCTCTGTTTGTTTCGGCCTCTCACCTTCTCTCTCTCTCTCTGTCTCTCTCTCTCTCTCTCTCTCTCTCTGTGTGTGTGTGTGTGTGTGTGTGTGTGTGGGAGCAGACCGAAGAGGACGCTGTGGAGGGAGACCTTCCTGCAGAGGAGGAGGAGGCAGCAGTGACTGAGGGTGACGGGCTCGCGGGTCTCTTCCGTTCTCCTCTGGGGGTTGTGCATCAGCTCATTGACCTCCCTCCCCCCTGGCCCCTTCCTCTAGAGATTCCTCGAGAGAAGCACAGGGCAAAGTTCTACAACGGTCAGTGAATGGGAGGGATTTCTCATCACAACGCAAAGGGTGGCGCGATGTGTTTCTATTCTCATTTTTGTCACAAGCAGACATGAGCTTGTGACGCGGAACGTGACAGAGAGAAAACCTTGGCTGCTGGAGTGTGTAGTGATTTGTGTGACTGTCCCTTTCAATTCTTTTTGTGTTGTCCTTTTTCTGTTGATGTACTGCTTTAGTAGGGCCATAAAGTGAATGGAAGACGAAACCTGTGATCTTTTTAGTCTCTCCCATTCACTTTTTTTCTCGGCAAGAACTCTGACTCACTCTGCAAGACCAGATGAAAAAAACTATATTATTCAGATGGTCCAATTCGAATGAGGAAAGAATGTTTGTCTTCGAGTGCAGGGGAGAAGACAGTTTTCTACCACAAAACCAAAGTGCAGATGTTCGCACCCCACAGTCAGGTCGGTTTGTCGTTCTGTCTGGCCTCTTGTCGGCCCCTTTTGTGATCTGAGTTCGCAGACAGGTTCTCTCCTTTGAGTGTGCTATTCCCGTCGGCTCAACAAACCATTCACCCGAGTGAATTGAACCAACGTAGAAACGGTCTGAAATTTGTTCGCCCTTCACCCTGATACGCTCTCTGTTTGAACGTCGGCGCTGACGCAGATAGGTTTAACATATTTTTTTCCGTTTCGTCTCTTCAGTCCTGGTAAATCTCAATTTGTCTGGCCACAAGGTGGAGAGAAGAACTCTAGCTTCACGCAAGACCAGGCTGCACAAGAATGTGAAACTTTTTGTTCATTCCATTCTTTGTTTGCATGCAGGTCGACGGGTGCATCCAGAGGGTGACGAAGTTCAAAGACTTGAAGCGTCTGATCCCTCTGGAGATTCGGGAATCCTTCAGACCCCGTAGAGACCTCCTGAGGTCCCGACTGAGGAAGCCCTTTGAGTTCCTCACAAAGGAATCTTTCCAGGAGGGCAGGGAGGAGGCACTCAAGGAGTCCCTCGTCATTGGGGGGAGGTACAGGAGACTCACCTTCTATCCTAGCAGGTCAGTCAGAATAGCGCGATGATGGATGAAGTCGCAATGCAATGTGGCTACAGAGAGAAAAGGGAGTGGGCGCAAAGTCTCGAGAGTGACAGAAAAAGAAACCTTCCTTTGGGGGCCATTGTCTCTCGGTGTCCATTGTTTGGACCTTGTATGAAAGTGAACGCTTTTCCGCTCCACAAAAACGCTTCTGTCTTCTTAATTAGGTATCCGTTCGACCATCATCTTTCTACGCGCAGACCATTTCGCTCGTTTGTCCGCTCATTTGATCGGCTTTCTTGCTTCTCCATTCGGTCCATCTCTTTTTTCTCTTCAATGTCCATGATCCCCTTTCTTGTAACTGCAGACTTGAGGGTCTGATCACCCACGAAGAATTCCTGACGCACGAGGACGCGGAGGCCCGGAAGAATGGAGACGGCGCGTTGGTGGACAAAGAAGTTGCAGAGGGAGAGGGAAGCAAGGGTCTGTACGCAAAGATCGTGGAGACCTTCCAAGGCAGAGACGACAGACTCGTGTACTCCTCCATCACACTGCAGGGAGACGGGAACCTACCTGAAAACAAAGACGCAGACACGCTCGAGGTCGGTTTCTCTTTTTGACTTTCTCGCTGCCTATGGTTCTTCGCTTGTATGCTTCTTTCTTTGTTTGCTTGCTTGCATGTTTCTTTTTTTCTTGCTTACCTTTCTTTCTTCTTCTCTTTTGTCGTTCTCTTATTTTTTTTGTTGTATCCTCACTCACTTTTCCCCCTTCCCTGAGAAACACATACCCTTCCGCCTTGGCTTTTCCCCTTCATTGTGCAGCTCGACGGCCAAAACTATGTGATTCGGAAAATGTCCAAGAAGTTTCTCAGGAACCCCGCAGTGCCGTACGAGGAAGACATCATGAAAATCATCTTCTATTTGAGTGAGAGCAAAATCAGGTCAGTCGTTGGGTTGGGAAGTTGGTTTGAGTATGTGTGGGGATGTGGATGGTATCCGTAGGAACTGTGTAGTGGGGGGTAAAGGAGAGGAAAAGGGGCAATAGAAATAGATACATACATACAGACAGACATATGGATCGACAGAGAATCAAGGAGCAACACCATTTTGATTGGAAGAAAGACGACATAGGTCTTTTAACCAATAGCTTAGTTCTCTCCTGTGTCTTTGCCACGCAGTTTGTCATTTCCCAGGTCCTTCCCTTTGTCTCTTCCCTCTGTCTCTCTCTCTGCGTGCGTGCGTGCGTGCGTGCGTGTGCGTGCATGTGTGTTGTGCCCTCTGTCTACCCTCATCTTTTGCCCAGCGAATGAACGAATAAATGCATGAGTTCTCTTCAGGATCGACTTCCATCCCCGAGAAAACTCCATCGTGACCGAGCAGATAATGCTCCAAAAGGTCTGCTCTGTCGTTGCGATACAGACCTCCTCCCAGCCTGCTTCTCCCTGTGCCTGTCCAAGAAGCACACAGGAGAAAGACAGCCCTTGCCAGTCCCGGATTCTGCTGCTTTGGCTTAGAACCATCCGCAGAGTGCTTATCCGCCAACACTTCCCTTTTCGCTTTGTCTGTTGAACCCTTCCTTCTTTCTATCTGGTCCCAGTAGCACATTTGCCTTCAATTCATTGACGTGAGCCCGTGCCCCTGTCTCCGCCCCTCCCTTTCGTTTGGATTAATTTTTGTATGGAGAAGAGAAGGGGGAATACTCTATCGGGTCCGTCCAACGCTTTCTTTCTTTTGTTTGTCTCAAGAATACTTGAAGGTCAAGATTTCTCATATTTGAATCTATCGATATGTATTCGTTTGAGTTTTGCAGCTTGATGCGGAGCTCCACGTCCAACAGGACTTCAACAAATTCAGAAAGGGACCCAAGAGGCTAGACCCGCCGCCGCACACGTTGCAGAAGTTCCTGTACCTCCAGAGAGAGAACATCATCACATGGAAGAACCAATCGGCACAGAACGCAGAACAGCTCTACAAGGTCGGGCAGGCCCGTTCAAGGGGGGTGTTAGTCCTTTGGTCTGTTCTGTTTTTATGTTGTTTCTCCATCGCTTCGTGCGAGCGTGGGCGAGTTGGGTGTGGATGAGTGTGCATATGGTAATGTGCGTGCCGCTGTGTGTTTCCCTGTTTTCTACGTTTAATTGAGCTGGGCAAGTGTTTCCGCCTTGAAAAGACTGGCTAGTGGGTTCTGCGTGTAAGCAAGACAAGGAGAATCGATGGCTCACATCTGCTTGTATCATGATGTGAGCGTGCAAAGTATCTGTCCATTGCTTTGTGCAGCTGAGAAGTCGGGAAGAGCGAACCATCGCGCAGATCCGATCGCTGCTTGCGCAACATAAGGCGCAAAAGCCCGGGGGGGCGGGCCAAGAGGACGGGGCGGCGGGCCAGGAGGGAGGGGCCGACCAGGATCCCGACGCTGCGGCTGCGGAGACGGCGGCTGCTGCAGTGGACATCTGCGGGCAGGGCGGTGTGCTTGTGAAGGACCACTTCGACGTTGCAAGGGAGCAGGCGTCCTTGGATGTGTTGAAGGCAGGAGAGGAGGAAGAGAAGGAGGAGGAAGGATCACAGAGGAACGATATCCTTGCTCCCTATCTCCTCACTTACGGAGGTCAGTAGAACAGCACCCCTTCGTTCTTTTTAGCTTTTCTTTTCGTCCTCCCTCTGTTGACTTGAAATTTCGGATCTTTTCTCGTCCTGTGTGTTGAGGAGTGCCGAGCTGTCGAAGAACACGTGAGGGAGCGCTCAAGTGTCTTGCACTGAAACAAATAATCGGTTGTGCGGGTCGGCATTTGCGGTTGGGTGTGAAACGAGTCTTGGGGGGGGGGGGAGTTGATTTTCCTTTGGCGCTTTTCATCTTTCCTTTGCATTCACGTTCTCTTTCCCTTCCTTAGACACAAATCTTCTCCACTTGCTTCCTTTCTTTTTCGCTTTTTCCCTTTCTCCTTCCTCCCTGAATGCAGACAAGCCCCTCGACGCCGCCACTGCAGAGTTCGTTGCCAAACAGTGCAAGACAGAATTTAGGGTCGGTCCGTGCATACCAAAAGAAAAAAGCCAAACAGTGGAAGACAGAATTCAGGGTCGGCCCGTACGTCGGTGTGCTCATGCATTGGGCAGGCAGGAAGGCAGGCAGGGAGTCATCATGCCAGATAGAGAGAACATTAAAAAAAAAATGACAGAGAAAGACGCAAAGAAACAAAGACAGCTTAACCGTTCTCTCAGACAGACCCCGCCAAATCAGAGTCGCCTAAGGGGCAGACACGCACGAAAGTAAGCGGACAGACAGACACACTGCATGACTACTTTTTGTCTTTTTTCTTTCTTTTCCCTCTTGAAAAAAAAAACAGACATACAGACAGGCAGGCACGAAGGAATGCAGCAAGAGAGGAAGGCAGACAGGCAGGCGAGGGAGGAGGGACGTCAATTCTCTTTGTGTGTGTGTGTGTGTGTGTGTGTGTGTGGGTGTGTGGGTGTGTGTGTGTGTGTGTGTGTGTGTGTGTGGGTGTGTG
>JAHBMJ010001999.1:0-23523 GCA_018398765.1 Chromera velia | reverse complement strand
CCCTCTCTCTCTCTCTCTCTCTCTCTCTCTCTCCCCCTCTCTCTCCCTCTCTCTCTCCATCGGAGACAGACCATGAAAACGGATATGCTCTCTCCTCTCCGTGTAGTCTGCTTCTGGACGGTGAGAAACGCGCGGGCGCGGGCGTGCAGGCGCTCGCGTGTGTGCGTACACACACACACACATATATATATGTGTATATATATATATATATATACATATGTATGTATGTATATGTGTGTGTGTGTGTGTGTGTGTGTGTGTGTATGTGTGGGGCCTGTAAATGATCACTCCGGTTTTTGAAATGGTCTTTTAAATCGTGCGTGAGGCTGACGGGTAGACCCGCAGATTGACACAACAAATCAATCAACGAATGGGTGTGTTGAGGGGGGGCAGTAGTCATCCTTTTTTGGGGGGGGGNNNNAGTGTTGAGAGAAGGCCCGAGACTCGTTTCCTGGGTGTGACTGCTCCATCTGTTTTTTCGATTCGATCGGTCCTGCAGTGTTTTTGTATGCGCATGCTCTTCATCCAGACTCAAATCTGATGGTGGCAGACTGTGTAAAGATGCTTTCACGCACTTCTCAGTTGACCATCCACACTACACTGTCAGGGTTGATCCAGACCAGCTATCATGTGGGGTGATTCTCTGTGTCGGTACGTGCTGCAGGTATTTGGCTGTTGCAGATGGCGTAGGAGGGTGGGACACTGCAGGGGTCGATGCGGGGCTGTACTCGCGTGAGATTCTCGAGCGGTTGGTTGGTTCGTCCGTCCGGCAGAAGGGGCGGGTGTCCTGGCAGTGAGTGACGCTCTGTTTTGTTTTTTTTTGCATGATGAATGAATGAATGGGTGCTTCAATTTTGTTCCCTGGTTCCTGAGATGCCGGAGAACTTCTTGGTGGTCTGTTTTAGCAGCTCTAGTGAGCCTGGTGCGCGTTTGCTTCTGGGTCACTTAATTGTTGTGTGAGTGGTCTGGGCGCGTGTCAGACCGTGAGTGGGGATGGTGGGTGTGTAACTCGGGTCGGTGGGTGAGTGGGTGGGTGGGTGAGAAGCGACGCGTTCAGTCCGCAAGAATATGTGTATGTCGGTCTTGAAGATCGTAGAATTTGTCGGTATGCCCGTCTGGCTGCCTGAATTTCTGTCATCCCGTCCCTCTGCCCGTATGGATGTTTGTGTTTGTGTTTGTGTACGTATCCATCCGGTGTTGCTTTGTGCTTAAGCATGGCCGTCCGTCGAGAACAAAAGGCAAAAAAACAGAAAAGAAGGAAAAAAAAGAAGCATGTCTGTCTTTCTGTCTGTCTGTCTGTCTGTCTGTCTCTCTCTCTCTCTCTCTGTGTGTGTGTGTGTGTGTGTGTGTGTCTGAAACAAGAAAGCATGCACTATGCCGGTAAAAAGTACAGCAGACATTCGTGTTGTCTTTTCGAAGGAACTCTTGCCGGTCTGTCTGGCTCTCGTTTTTTCTTTCTTTCTTTCTTTCCTTCCTTCCTTCCTTCCTTCCTTCTCTGTTTACTTCCTTCCTTGCTTCCTGAACTCGTGAGAAGAAGAGAGAGGCGAAAAAAGAACGATGATGTCCTGTCCGCCTGTCTTGTCTGTCTGGCTGTCTTTCTTTCTTTCTGCTCCAATCCGTCTGTCAAAGATACGAAGGTCGGGTCGGGTCTGTCGGTATGTCTGTGATTGCCTCATTGCCTCACAGTGAAGAAAAAGGAAAAGAAAAGTTTTGCGGTCAGTCTCTCTACCATCTTTGTGAGTTTGCGTCACAGTTGCCTGCGACTGTCATTGAGCACGTGTCGCTTGCGGTGGTAATTCAAGACATCGAAACACGAATGCTTGCCCGCGGAGAGCCCTTGTGCTGGCGAAGACATCCGCTGGGAAACGTCGATTTTTGCCTCAAACTCGACCGCAAAAGAAGCAATTGCAGGGGAAAATTGCATGCAGCTTCAGTCTCAAACTCACTGTATGAAACCACTGAGCCCTCTTCTTTTCGTGTGCAGGGTTCAACAGGCTCTGCGGGAACACGCCACACGATCGAGGTTCACCCCGTCGCCCCTCGAAATTCTCAAACAGGCGTACAACAAAACACAGGCCATTGGATCGTCGTCAGTTTTATGTTTTGCATCGTGCGGTGACGTTCGAATACTCGGTGTGCAGTGTTTTTTTTTTTACGGACTCTTATACTTCTCTCTTCGGGTACATTTCCTGTTCTTCTGGCTGCTGTGATATTTGGCTAACGAGTCTGTTTTTTGATGCATGTGTCTCGACCAACCAGAGAGTTCAATCACGAAGGTGGACAGGGCTCGATCCTGTTTCTTTTTCTGTTCGTTTCCTCTCTCGTCGCCTCTCTTGTCATCTCCTCTCTTCTCTATTTTTTCATCTGCACATGCAGACAGCTTCCTACCCCTGCAGTATTCTGTGCGAACGGCTTATGGACGGCTTGTGTGTGTACAGACGCACTGCTCTTCCTTCTTCTGCTCCAGTTACTGCATGTTGGCTGACAGAGACTCCGCCTGGTGTCACCATGATTGACGCATTGATTCTTTGTTCCCTCAGCGGCGGTTGGAGGGAGAAGGAAAGCTGCATGCCCTCAGTCTCTTCTTTCCATGCTCTCTTTTTTTCGTTTGTACCCGAATAGAGACAACCAACTGATAGACTATCTGGCACCGTTGCAGGACGGTGTGCTTGGTGTTCCTGGACGAGTATGCGAGGACAGCCAGATGTGCAAACCTGGGGGACAGCGGTTTCATTCTCTATAGGTCGGTCAGTGTCTGCATGGGGTCAGTGCCTCGAACAGGCCAGCGAATTGCCTGTTCATAGATGAAGACCCTGTGAAAGGGGATGTGTGAATGGTGTTTTTTCGAAGTGAAATCCTTTGAAGAATGCTAATTTGCGCCTCTCTACGCAGTTTTGGTCTGAGTGCGTGCCTCTAAAAAAGCGTCTGCGTAGACGTGTGCACGTCTCTCTGCTTCTCTCTCTCTCTTTCTCCCTCTGTTTCCATCTCTACCTATCTGGCTCTCTACATTTTCTTCCTTCCTTCCTTCCTTCCTTCCTTCCCTCCTTCCTTCCTTCCTTCCTTCCTCCTCTCTTCCTTCCTTCCTTCTCTCTCTGTCACACACACACATTCATTCATTCGTTCACTCACTCACTCACTTACTCATTAACCCACAAATCATCACCCGTGAAACAATTTTATGCCCCCGAGTGCAGGTCGAAGGACGACGAGGTGGTAGCTCGGTCAGAGCCGCAGTGCCACGACTTCAACTTCCCACTGCAGTTGGGTGAGTGCGTTTGTTTGTTTTGTGAGTGCATCTGTTGGTCCGTCCGTGTAACGAGAGAGGATGGTTAGACAGTGATGCATTCAATGTGTTTGGCTATTGAGTGTCTGTCTCAGCGCACGGTTGAGAGAAGAGGCAAACATAAAAGCCAAGCCTAGAGGCATTTTTCGCGCCCGTCCTTGCAATGAGTCTCGCGACAATTCCGCATGCGTCTGCAGAACAGCGAGATCTCTTTCACACACACACAGACATACACGGGGGTACGTAGACAGACACAGAGACATGCATTCCGAGCAGGGTGTACATAGTGAGGCATTCGCGTACTGCTTTCTTGCGTTGCAGTTGCTGTGATTGTCCATCGGAAAGTTTGTGTGAATGACTTTCTCTTTCTTTCCTCATTTCTGAAGCAAGCTAGCACCCTGAGCGAGTCGTTATCGTTACAGTCCTTCCTTCCTTCTTGCTTCACCCACCCGCGCTGTCTCCTCTGTTTCGACTGGGCGGTCTCTCTTTCTCTGTTGCCTCTGCTTCCGAAAGAACGCCTTGAAGGCTGCCTTAGCCTCGCTTCAAATTGGCTGGCTGTATCATCCATCGTGTTTCTTTCTTCACACACGCGCATGGATGATTGCAGGGACGGGCTCTTCTGACCTTCCGGAACACGCGGACGCTTATGTGAGTGAGGAGAGGCAGCTATTTTGGTCCATGAGTCAGTGAGAGAGATTGACGAGACAAGGCAAGAAAGAACTTCAGGCGAGCAAAGGGACACGCTTTGATCATCTGAGAGGGAAAAGATGAATAAGGGCAGAAAGCCCGACCGAAGGGATGGCTGATGACTTGCTGACGCATGCAAAGGGAATGGAAAGAAACCAAAGAAACAGGCCTTCTGTGTTTGTTTGTCTGTCTGTCTGTCTCTCTCTATAGTCCGTCTGTGTACATAAAGAAAAGAAGGGAGAAGAAGAAACATATAGTATGTCTGCGTGCATGACTAAAGAATCAGAAATGCGTTCGAAGTAACGAGAGACTACCTGCCTGCCCGCCTGCCTGCCTGACTATCTGACTGACTAACTGACTGACTGACTGACTGACTGACTGACTAACTGACTGACTGACTGACTGACTAACTGACTGCCTGCCTGACTGACTGACTAACTGACTGACTGACTGCCTAACTGACTGACTGACTGACTGACTGACTAACTGACTGACTGACTGCCTAACTGACTGACTGACTGACTGACTAACTGACTGCCTGCCTGACTGACTGACTGACTAACTGACTGACTGACTGCCTAACTGACTGACTGACTGACTGCCTAACTGACTGACTGACTGACTAACTGACTGACTGACTGCCTAACTGACTGACTGACTGACTGACTGACTGACTGACTGCCTAACTGACTGACTGACTGACTGACTGACTGACTGACTGAGTGACCGACTGCTTGCAGGAGGTTCCTGTCAAGTGCGGCGACTTTCTCCTTCTTGCGACCGACGGTGTCTGGGACAATTTGTATGAGGAAGACTGCTGTGCCGTTCTCAGACAGGCTCAAAGCGTGCAGGTATGCTGAGGGCGGGGGGGCAGATTTGTATCATCATCCAGAGAGACAGACAAGATTCTTTTTGCCGGTCTTTCATTCCAAACACCAATCGGTACACAAGCATCCATACATTAGTGCCCTCTCCTCGGCTTTCTTTGGCTGAAAAATGAAAATAGGTTTTAGTCCGGCACAGAGCATGGGAACACCAATGAATGAGAAGATGAAGAACGGGCATCTCTCTCTGTCTCTCTCTTTTTTCTTTTCTTCCTTCCTTTTTCTTTCTTTCTTTCTTTCTTTCTGTTTGTCTGTTTGTCTGTCTGTCTGTCTGTCTGTTGCTCTCTCTCTCTCTGTCCCCTTCTGTTTCTCTGTCTCTCTCTCTCTCTTTTTTTTCTTTTTTTCTCTCGTTCTCTTTCTCTCTCTCTCTCTCTCTCTCTCTCTCTGTGTGTGTGTGTGTGTGTGTGTGTGTGTCTGTCGGTCACCCTCCTCTCTCTCTCTCTCATTCCTTCCTTCCTTCCTTCCTCCATTCCTTGCTTCCCTCCTTCCCTCCCTCCCTTCCTTTTTGACTCCTTGCCACTTAACTTCACTGTCTTGCATCCGTTTGAATCTGCCTTCTGTCTGCGCGTCCGCCTTGACGACCTCTTATTCATCTTGTTGTTTCCATTTCCTTCCTCTCCTGCAGGAGGCAGCGGAAAACGTCGCTCGGATGGCCTTCGAGATGTCTTTGGACCCGTCCGTTAGTATTTATTTCTTTGTTTGTGTTGATTGACTGTCCTGGTGAATGTTTTCCTTCTTTCTTCCATTTTTTCCTCGTGTCTCTTCGTCGTTCTGCTGGTTTCATTTTGACTTCCTTTCTGAAATCTTCTTGAGTCCTCCCGTTTTGCCGCGGTGAGGCGGCTCTTGTATTCCTCATTTGCTTCACTTCCTTTTCTTTTCTGCTCTTTTTTTTTTTCTTCCTTCCGTCCTTCCTTCCTTCCTTCCTTCCTTCCTTCCTTCCCCTCTCTTCCTCTCAGTTTCTCACATTTTCTCGTTTTTTGACTTCCTTTTTTTTCTGCTCTCTTTTCCTTTTTCTTCTCGGTTGCGTGTCAGTGCGTGTGTGGATGTGTTCCTTCCGGGATTCAGTTGCTATCCATCCTCCTGACTGCGTTCTTCCCTCCACCAGCACTCGGCTCTCTGTCGGTGTGTCTGCCTTCCTGCCTGGAGGTGCCCTGGTGGTCTGTTTCAGAACTCCCCTCTTTCTCTCTCCCTCACGAAAGCAGAAAACGAAAGTCGCCATTTGCCGAGAAAGAAAGGGCCTCGAGCACGGGAGGACGGCAACTTGCCGCCTCCTCTTCTTCGACTCCAGGATCTTCCCACATGGGAGGAGGAACAGGGGGGAAACCCGATGACATCGCTGTCGTCGTGGCTAAAGTGAGGTCAGCGTGAGTGTAGAAAAGTCAGGTGCGCATAAACGTAAGCGAATACATAGATTTTGTGTGTGTCGTGCTCCCTCTCTATCCTCTCCATGTGTTTTTCTTTCCATTCATGGATTAGGGAAGGATGCGTTGTTGTCCTCATTTGCATACACTTGTCCCCATGCAGTCTCTTTCCTTTCCTTTCCTCCTCATCATGTCTATCGATAGTGTGCATCGCAATGATTCAACCAGCCAGTGAAGGTTCCACATGCATGCATGATGTAGGTGTGTGTGCACCTTTCCTCACTTGCTTTTCTTCTAACAAGAACGCTCTGCGTGTGATGTCGACACACGTGTGGGTGGGTGTCTAGGTAGGTAGGTAGGTGTCGGTGTAGGTGTCGGTGTAGGTGTAGGTGTAGGTGTAGGTGTAGGTGTGTGTGTGTGTGTGTGTGTGTGTGTGTGCGTGCGTTCGTGCGTGCGTGTGTGTGTGTGAGAGCGTGCGTGTGTGTGTGTGAGTGTGTGAGAGCGTGCGTGTGTGTGTGTGAGAGAGAGAGAGATGTGTGTTTGTACATAAAGAGAGAGCAAAAGGAGTGACAGGCGAAGCGTCATTTATGTCTTTTTGGGTTTGTCGCCTGTGCAGCTAATTTTTTTGTGTCGTTGCTCTCCCCTTGCTCGCTCATACACAGATCGATGCGTGTTGCAGGAAGGGAAACCTGAATGGTGCACTTTAACTTTCTGAGTGTCTTCTCCTGCAATCTGTTCCTTTTCATCTGTTTTGAGGTTTTCTTTTGATTCTCGATGAGATATAGCAATCAATCAATCAATCAATCAATCAATCAGATGTGCGGATGTGCGTCGAATGATGCATGCAGAGATCCTTGGCAGATGCCCCGGTCGAGCGTTCCGCCTTCCGTCGCAAAGGCACTGGGGCTCGATGGAGAGCGGGAGGCGGTGGAGGCGATTCGCCTTCAGCGGCAGGAGGAGAGGAGAGAGCGAAGGAGAAGAAAGAAGAAAGAGGGGAGTGTAAACGCGGGAGAGGAGGAGAAAGAAAAAGATGCAGAGAATATTTAATGTCTCTTTACTTGAGCAACAACTTGAAGTTGAACCAATGAACCACAATTCAGATGAATCTCTTAAACATGCAGTACCTATATATACACTAATACAGAGGAGTCACATATAAAAAAAAAGTTACTGCAACTCACTGCATATACATATTTTAAAAAATATTTTTTTAAATTTAAAAAATTAAATAATAAGGATGATCCGGGGGGAAACTGCATTTAAGATCAGTTCCTAGCACGTCCACCTCACTCTTACCCTTCCATCCGTCTACGCAGCAAAGCAACACCCCTGGCTACATTATCACACGCTAAGTTCTATTCGATCGTCCAGTCCTTTACGGTTCAGTCGTCCATGAGGATGAGTGTACTGCTGAACCCCCCCATCTCTCCCCCTTCGCCTGAATGACCTTGCGTACCCCTGATGCACGCACTCACTGCCCGTAGGTGGGCCAATTGCAGCCGTGCTCGAATTCGTCTAGAGTCGTCCACACACCTTCCCATACCCCTGCTAATCTTAGTAATAATCTTGATGCCCAATCCTCTTATATAAGGCGTTGCGGGGGCGACCTCTATAAAACAAAACGGTGACCGTGCTCTAGGGTACCACTAAATTACTAATCATCTAGCTAATCACTTATTTACAACCTATAGTCTCTTACTAAGGCTTATCCAGATATCAGTCCCTTCTGAGCAGCCCATAGACCACAGCATACAAAGCGCGGACAGATTGTTGTTTATAAGCGGCCTCAGGCTCTCAGCCGGCGTGGAAAACCAGGCGGGCCACGGAGTATGGTCTGAGCCTTAGTAATGAGGTACTACACCCCCCTCTAAAACCCAGCCCGGCCTCTACCGTTTGCGGGGGCGGTACCTCTATAAGACAAAATGGTGACAGTGCTCTAGGACACCACTAAATCACTTATCACTCATATTAATTATCCTATATATATTGACTCTTTTTAATTTTTAAATATAGGGTAAGCCGACCTCCAATTCAGGCTCCGAAAGTGGTTTACAGGCAAAACCCGGAACATCAATGCTATGCTATGCTAAATACTAAATAATTAATTAATACGGGCTCTGTTCATTTACGATTAGTTTTTTGAGCTGCGTGCCTAGCTGCGTAGCACTGCGTGCACTGGCTCTTCGTATAGATATTAAGCGTAGCATTAGTAAGCTTGATATTAGCTTAGGGAGCTAGTTAGGGAGTCAATATAGAATATCATACTATACTAATAGTAACATGAATCAAAACAGCCTACACAACAGCTATTTATTAATACGGACAGACCAGCGATATCACCCCGATATGCACAGTTATGCGTTTATAAGTCAGGGAACCTATAGAACTTGGACCTGGACTTGCATGGACAGAACAAATTATATACTATACAGGATGTGGTCAAAAGAATCTGGCATAAAGTGTTTTTCCTTTTTCCTCCCAATTGTTCCCTCTTCTTTGCTTCTTTTTCTCTCTGAATCTTTCTTTTCCTTCGTCTCTCGCTCCTTCATCTCTTTCTCCAGGACATTGTCCCCCTCTGCCTCTCTTTTCCCCTACAAGTTTTCTCCCTTCATTCGCTATGTCTCTATGTTTGTCTGTCTGTCTGCCCCCCCCCTCTCTCCCCTCCCCCCCACCCCCTTATCCTCTTCCTCATCTCTCTTCTCTGCCTTCTTTCTAGCCTTCTTTTCTCCTTCCGCCTTTCCATCCTTCTTCATTTCTTTGTGTCTTTGTTTCTCCCTCTCTTTTTCTCTCGTCTGCCCCTTTCTATTATGCTTTCATTCTTTCCGTCTCTTTTTTTCATCCTTTTTTGAAGCGGAAAAAACAAAAAGACTCAACTTGGACGGACGCGAGGATAACAGGACCAGCAGACTGATATGGAAGGAGGGCCAACGGTTGCATAGTTGATTCAACTCCCGTTGTGCGTGTTCCCCCGATGCTCACTCACGTGACCAATGGGATCACCTCCTCTGATCACAAGGTGGTCACCACCTCCACACGCTCAAGAGAAGATAAGAGAAGGGAAGAGGAAGGCAGAAAACAGAATCCCAGAGACAGCTTTACAAGAATGCATGACAAGCAAAAGAGTTGGTGCATGTTTTTCTAGACAGCAACTAGGTAGGAACGCACGACGAACATGATAGAGACACCGGCGGAAGCGAGAAGACAAGACAGATGGCCTATTTGTTCCTTCTCCTCTGCTTTTTCCGCGAAACAGGCATAAAACAGGGGGACAGATGAGCAGGCACAGCGGTCAGTCGCAGCGAAAGAGAGGGGGGAAAGGGGGAAAATGGAAGGGCTACAGCCAGAGAGACCGATCAGGATCCATTAGGAGACTACGGGGGTCGGTTTGCGTACAGGTTGACTAGGCTGCCTAGCTTTCTAGATCGATCTCTCTGTCGAGTTTTTGGAAGCATTCACTGACTAGCGGTCAACCTGGTTTTTGTGCGACCACGAACGTCTGTGGATGGACGTTTTCCTCCTGCGCCACCTTCCAAAACTCATCTGCACCGCCCCTCAGGAAGGCCTCATCAGAAGCACCTGTCCTGGAGAAACGTTTCGTTTTGGCTTCGATCAGATCAAAACCCACAACCTTAACCAAGTTTCCTAGCAACTGGCAGTTCCATGCGTACAGGTGATGGTTCACGTCTTTGGGGTCGTAGTCTCTGTCGCCCTCGTCCTTCATGCTGGGTACGGCAATGATCAACCGCCCACCGGGTTTCAGCTTTTGAAAGATCTCAAGAAGGGTGAGGGGAGGAAACGCGACGTGCTCAAGAGCATGATTGCTCATCACCTTGTCTACGCTCTCGTCCGGAATTTCAGAGAGAAATTTGTGGAGCCGATCCATCTTCCCCCGTTGCGCGGCAAAGCCTCGGGCAACATCATTCACCTCGACACACCATCTGGTTTTGACGTCCAGAGTTTCCAAGACGGTGCCGGAACCGCAGCCAAAGTCGACCACGGTGTCGGACGGCTTCAAATAGGGTGAAAACAGAAGGGCGGTAATTTTTCCCCCTAGCTCCACATTGGTCGACTGCCACGCAAAATACTCAACGCTGTACTGATCGGCAGCTCGCTGAAACACGAAGTCAACCTCATGTTTCAGCTTCAAGATCTTTTCTGCCCGCACCAACGCTTCTGCTGACACGCCATCCTGCCCTTCAGCCCTTCTTGGAGCTCGACCGATGCGGAATGAAACGACTGCCACAAGAGCAAACGCACATGTGATGATGCAGGCAACTTTCCAAAAAGGAAGATTCCAGGGGAAAGGGGTCTGACCCTTCTTACCCATTTGGGATGACACTTAAAAAAGGGGGCAAAGACGTTTGGAAAGGGGAAATCTTGGGCAGCTCCAACAGACCAGCATCGTCAAGGAAAACGCTGAATACTGTCACAGAATGTGAGCAACAAAACTTCAGCTATGTATTATTAATAGCAGTTGTCATGTGATGTCACGTGTTGTCTGACTGTCACACATTGTCACACTCATTCATGTATCCATGAAAACGTACGGCATACGCGTGCGCGGCACAATATATTTATGCGGGATGCCACTTCCACAGGCTCCAGTGGCATGCCGGGGCCCAGCAAAAAATCGTCTGGACCAAAGCCTCTTGGTATTAATCCTCAGGGCCGTCTTGCAAAAAGACTGTCTGGAGTCTGGACCATGAAAGTGGAAAGACTGTCATGCAAACAGATAGAAAGATAGAAGTGGAGAGTTTGTTATTTAAGCACGAAAGATGAAAGTGAAGAGAAGTTCAATGTTTGCGTGTTTATCTTCATAGATGGGAGTTCTGGTTTGTTCTTATACTATTCCACAACCATTCATGACTCTTTAAACCATTTTAAGTTCTATCATTTTTTTTTTTTTTAAGTTCTTTATCTATCTTTGTCAAAAGTATTCAAAATTTGGTAAATTACCCACAGTGGTACATAAATTGTAACTGAAATTACGTAAGTTTACACATTTTTTTTTTTTTAATTTCTATCTCTAATTTTATATGTCCAGCTGCAAATGGGGCTTTAAATAAACATAGGTCTTTTCGGTTTTCCTACTAAATCTCTCCCCGACAAGAATTTTACAGAAACATAAACTCACAATGTATTGCTATGGTGAATATGTTGAAAATTCTGCTAGAAATTCCTTGTGAGGAAGTCTTTGTTGTTTTTTATTCAAATGTTGTAAACTTCATCCTCCATCCTCCTCCAAATGATTCTGCTTTAAATTTTACATTTTAGGAAGAAAACATTCTCTGTGGTCCAGGAAAAGCCAGCATCCAAGCATATGAAAACAGAAAAGAAAACTAGAGAAATGAAACTGGAACAGACGTCAGCTTTTTTACAGAATTATTAACCAGACGAGATTTAGAGCATATTGTTTGTTCTAATGAGGGGTCATATACGCAGACAGACAAGAAAGATAAAGACTGAAAGGTCGTTATATGAGGAGACGAGGAAGATGAAAGTGAAGCGGACTTTCTGCAAGCAGACGGGCTAGTAGATAGGATAAAACTGGAGAGGCCCTTAACACGTAGGCAGGAAAGATGGAAGCTAGCGGAAAGTAGTCATGCAAGCCGGCAAGATAGACAAAAGTGGAGAGTCGTCATGTTCGACAGCGCACGACAGAAGAAAGTAGAGCCCCACCAAGTAAGCAAAAAAAAAAGCTGGGAATATGAAAGTGGAGAGGCCGTCATACAAGAAGAAAGAAAGAAAGATGGAAGTGGAGAGGCCATTATACAAACAGACAGAAAGATGGAAGTGGAGAGGCTGTCATGGAAACAGACAGAAAGATGGAAGTGGAGAGGTTGTCATGCAAATAGACAGAATGATCAAAGTGGAGAGGCCGTCATGCAAACAGACAGAATAATGAAAGTGGAAAGGCCGTCATGCAAACAGACAGAAAGATGGAAGTGGAGAGGCCGTCATTCAAGCAGGAAGGGTGAAAGTGGAGAGAAGTTCAACGTCTGCGTCTTTATTTTCATATAGGACTTCTGGTCTGAAGATTTGATCCTCTCACTACGTGTCCAGACAGAAGCTTGATTGAACTGTGTATGCAGAGTTCGTAGTAAGGTCAGTCAAAAAGCTGCTGCTTAGCTGTATGCACAGATGCAGGATTAACTGTAAATTTGGACCTACTGGTGGGCCTGTTACCTCCATCCTGCAGATGTACAGGAGAATATGCAGTTATGTCTGTCCCATATCAGTTCTTTTTTACCATCAAAGATCCTATAGCTTAATTGAATGCATTGGATCGATCTTGTGCTATGCATACACTGTGCCGTCCCGCACATATTGCTTGAGGAGCACGTTTCTCTCTGCATGTTGTGCGGAGGGATGGATTTTCTCGTGACCGTTCGCACGGAGCCTGTCAATTGAGTTGCATACTTGCGTCAAAGAGTTAATCCTGCACAGGTTGCCTGAGGGGCACGTTTCTTGAAGTTTTCGTGGATACAGTTATGCGCATGGCTCGAACTTTCTGCGACCGTTGGCACGAACTTTCCGCAATCGTTCGCACGGAGCTGTAACTCAGCTGTTGCATTGCACGTTGCGTGACGGATGGGTGTCGCGATCAGGCTTCACTCGCGCGCGTTACCCTTTGAGCCAGGTCGCGGGGGTATACAGAACTAGACAAGAACCGAGGCCCTGGGCCCCGGCAATAAGTGCCCCCTATGTGCCCCCCATGTGCCCCCCGCTTCGCTTTCAGGGGCCATTTGACCCGGCCGGTCGGGCCATATGTCGCGCGGCGACGACGCGCGGCCCGCGCGTGGTGCATGCGTGGGCTATACTCGGAAGCAGCGCGCGGGCTGTCGTAGACTGTCAGAGACTGCAGACTTCCGGGATATATCCGTCTCCCTTTTTTTTCTTTGCCTCAACAAAGTTGAACACAATTGAACACACATCAAATCTGCTATAATCTGCTCCATCCGCATCAATTTCATCTGCACGATTCATTCATATTCACTCCACGTGCACCGGGCTGTGGTTCCACCATGTTCCACCATATATATGCCACCATATAGAAACGGGACGTGTTGAATTCATTGAACACATTTGAACACTCGAAGGGCATCCTTGAAAAATCATTGGACCTTCGACGACCACTTCAAACGCTCCGTACAAGTATTCGTCAAAAGGTTTGCTCTTTTCGTCTTTACTCTCTTACCAGGCTTTCCTTCGTGCGATCATGTGGTGATGCCTTGTCATCGTCGGACCCTGCGCTACCTGAACAGCGCTCCTGTAGGCTCGTAAACGGGTTCAGAATTATTGGTAACCCTTGTTGCGGAATTGTGGTAAGGATGCGGAGTCGAAACTGGTGGATGAAATCTCTGTCCAAAGCGACACGGTACTGCAAGACGCGATTGGCGGGAACACCCCAGATTGTGCAGGGGTGTGTGTTGGGGTGTTTGTTGACAGCCTTACTATGCTATTCCTTCACGTTTTTGTTCATGTCTTCGGCAAGCGTCCAGGACCACTTTGTAATGCCTTCTCACAAGTCTCACGGCAGCGAGACAACATCTCTCCAGAGCTGTAACTGGACTGTGGTCACTGCCCTCTACGACATTCGTCGGGAGGGTTTCGATGGCCGGTCGTTCGAACAATACCAACGTTGGTTCATGGACACCCTTTCTTCGGTTGACGACCCAATGGTTGTTTTTGTTCGGGGGAGTGAGGTGGAGCTCGTTCGTAAGGCGCGGGGGATGAACCCCCTGAGAATCATTGTGGAAGAAGAATACCCTCTCCAATGGGCAGAGCCTACAGTGGAGAAAATCCTGAAGGACCCTCTTTGGATCGAGAAACTCAAATACCCACAAGACATCGGCAACCGCCTCACAGCCTACACCACCCTGCAGCACTCCAAGTTCCCGTGGCTGGTGCGGGCAATCGAGGAGAATCCGTTTGGGACAACGCACTTTACGTGGATTGATGGGGGGTTGTCGCGTCTGTTCCTCGCAGCAGAGACACAAGCAGTTCCCGAAAGGAAGTGCCATGAAGAGCTTCAGATCATCAAGGGGAACCTGGGGGACTTGTGGGATTCCGAAGAACGGAAGAAGTGGACTGTTGAGAAGGCAATAGGATCATCAAACAATTTCTTCAGGGGCGGCTTTTTCGGGGGTTCAAAGTCAGCAGTGCTGTCTGTGTCCCAGAAGATGCTATTTTGTTTCTTCTTTGATATGCTGGCAAAGGGCAGGGTGGACAATGAGCAAATAACATTTTGGTTGGTCTTCCTTAAAGCCCCAGAGCTTTTTCGCGTTTTTGAACCAAAGCAGCAGGATGACCCTTTTGCGTGGACCAAAACGGTGTTGAAGTGGTCTGGAAGTGCTCATTACGAATAGTTCTGGTGGTGAGAAATCAGTGATTCACATACAGAGTATGCCTCCTGAGTTCCGCTTAAGGAGAGGGTGCCAATTAAAACAAAAGCCGTCCTGAAAATTATGAGAGTTGTGTAGGGGGCCGGCGGGCCGCGCAGATAAAGATTTTGGAATAATCGCTTGAAATGACTTGTTTCCACAGGGCCGGGAGGGGTGGGGGGGATCGAGGAAGTTGCTAGGGAAGTTGTTGTACGCGCGGTGTCACCATTACTATACACTGTTACATCAAATGTTGCACTAATATCAACTGTATCATTAAATTAGTAACAATTGAGTACAAATTGTAATTATTCTTTACCCCAATTAATTGTTGGCACCAATTAGATCTAGAATTAAATCCTCCCTACAAAAAACATTAAATTTATAAATGAATTTAAGTGAATTTAGATAAATTTAAGTGAATTTACGTGCATTAAATCAGGCATTAAATCACTATCATACTAGCGATTACCCTATTGCATTTGGGAGTAATTGGGACAATTGGAATGCCTAATTAGGAATTTGGAATCCCAAATTCCCAATTCGGAGCAATTTGGAAACATAATATCAAACATTTTTTTCTATGTGAAAAACTTAGTGTACAAAGCTGTATTTTTATGCATAAACATTTTAAAACTCAAAGATTTCAAATCTGAACATCAATTAGCTTCACATATCTGGCGTCACTAGATCTAGGATTTAACCCTCAATCATCATCATCATCAACATAAATATATTAAACATTAAAAAAATATAATTGGAAATTTGGATTTCCAATTGGAAATCATATACGTTTTGAAGATTAGAAATTTTCCAATTGGAACCAATTGGAAACCTATTTTTTTTATGTTAAAAACTTTGTTTACGGACTTCTTGTAGTGCCCAGAGACCAATCAAATAGTATTAAACCTTTGTGTAAACATTGTTTTATTTTATATAATAAATTAAAGAAGAAAAAAACAATTGGAAATTGGTTTTCCAATTGGAATCCAATCTAATCGACGCATAGTGGTAAAAAAAAAAAAAAAAATTGAAAACGTCTATTCTTTTTTTTTTTTATTTAAAATTTTATTGTATATATAAAAAAAAATAAAGGTTAAATGACTAGCTTCAACTAGAGTTTGAATCATATCTAGGATCCCAGTTTCACTTTTAGCTTGGTAAACGCTTAAAAGAATTAACCAAAACTAGTTTCGACTAGAGCTTCGAAATATATATTGTCTTAGATATTGTCAAAGAGCCAGTCAAAGAACTTCTCCTCTGTCTGCTCTTCTGTCTGCATCCATGCATCCATCCTTCTTGTCACTCTTTACATAGGACAAAAGAGAGCCCCCTTTTCCCTTCGCCCGCCAGTCAGAAGTGGCAGGCTGAGTCAGAAGTGGCTGCAGAATTTACGAGAAAGAAAGGGCGGATGCAAGTCAATGTGAATGGAAAACAAGAAGACATGGTTAGTTTTTTTAACAAACACAGCAAAGAGAAGAGAGAAAAGTCTGGTGACAGTGCAGTTGAACAAGGGAAAAAAGATTGGTTGGTCTGTGTTGAACAAAGTCGATGATGGAATGGTGAAGACACTAATAGAGACAAACGTACAATAACAACTAGGACTAGAACTAGGGTTGAAACTAGGGTTGAAAGATATTTAAAACTTTGAGTTGAGTAATAAGTTCGTGAGGAAGTTAGTTTAAAAGTACTTCTAAAAGGTGCTTCTCTAGGTGTTCCTAGAGGTGCTCTAGGAAATCCTTCGTAGAAAAAAAGAAAAAAAAAAATCTGGAAAGGTCTATTTTTTTTTTTTTTTACCACTGTGCGTCGCCTAGAATCCAATTCATTTTCCAATTCAAAACGTATGTGATTTCCAATTGTATTTTTTGAATGTTTAATGTTTATATGTAAAGCTAATTGATATTTAGATTTGAAATCTTTGAGTTTTAAAATATTTATATACAAAAATAGAGCTTTATATACTAAGTTTTTCACAATTTTTTTCACATAGAAAAAAAATGTTTCCAAATTGTTCCGAATTGGGAATTTGAGATTCCAAATTCCCAATTAGGCATTCCAATTGTCCCAATTACTCCCAAATACGATAGGGTACATACTATCACTATCATTGTTGTTCCAGATCGACTGACGTTTCATTCTTACCCTGCAAGGACCTAGGAATTTAGACAGGAATTTGGAGGAATTTAGACAGGAATTCAGAAGAATTTAGACAGAAATCTAAACTTTTGAAGGAATTTAGAGCTCTAAATTCCTAAACTTTGGAGGACGATTTCTCATGAACTATAATGAGTTAAAATTTGATATGAACGGTGTTTATAGCTCAAATATAAGTCTATAAGCACTGTTAATATCAAGTCCTAACTGGTTATAGTTATGAGAAATCGACCTCCAAAATTTGTTAAATTTCTCTAAATTCCTAGTTAAATTAATTCCTAGCTGTGCATGTCTATTCCTAGCTAAATTCCTCTAAATTCCTCTAAATTCCTGTCTAAATTCCTCTAAATCCCTGTCTAAATTCCTCTAAATTCCTGTCTAAATTTCCAGGTCCTTGCAGGGTATTTATGACTATCGGTGTCAGAGTGTTGAACATCTAAAACTTTTGAAAGTAGCAATGATTTAAGGGGGGGCATTGACTTAAAGTTTATTCCTAGCGTTTGGCCTATACGTCTTTCATCTCTTCCTTCTGTCCTGGTTACTGCTCTCGCTACTAGCTCTCTCTCTCATGCGACCTCATACTTGACGCTCCTCTATCTGAATGCCTTCTTCGGCATTTACTAAATACTTCCTACCCCTCAGTTATGACCAGTGCACTGCCTACTCCTCCTTCCTCCTAGCCCTCCCCCTGCACTCCTCTGGTCCCCCGAATGCACGCCCTTGCCGCTTTCAGGTGGGCAATCTGCAGTCGGACTCGGATCCGGCCGCATGTCTTGCTCACATGTTGCCCCCATTTCTTACTCAATCGCTCTGCCACCCTCTTCAAGAACATCTTTGCCTCCCCCTCCATCGTCCTGTCGACCGCACTCACGAGTGGAGTGAAGTCGCACCCTCTGTCCGCGCTTGCCTGCCCATGTTTCCTCTTCTTTTCTTCTGCTGCTGCTTTGAGGGCTTGAGTTTAGGTCACCTTCTCCCTCGAGGCGGCGTATGGGTTTATCACCCTGGTATCGAAAATTGCCAGCTTTTGTGGAGCATAGGCCCCCCGGACTTGGAAGTCCCCCCTTAGCGCCGGACATCCCTGTACCTCCCCTTCCTCCCTAATGATCGGCTCCTTTGCGTGGACCACTCCCGCGGGGTATGCTTCCACTACTAGACTGCAATGATTTAAGGCAATGCTATATAACGCTACTAAGAAGTTAGTAAGAACTTATACCAAAAAGATGCCCCCCCTGCATTATTATCTTCATTCCTAGCTTCATTCATTCATATATAGTGTAGAATATTAATTAATCTAGGGGTATAATTTTCAAAAAAAAAAAAAAAAAAAAGGTCTCCAGGGCAAATTTATTATTTTTTTTTTGCTTTTCAATGATGACCTCCATCAAGACATAACAACCATATGCAACACCTTGCAACTCAAAAGCAACGATTGTTCTCAAAGCCTTGTTAGTGGCTTAGGATCTGGCGTCGCCTAGGGTATCGCTAGATCTAGGATTTAACCCTCAATCATCATCATCATCATCAGTTGTCTAGACACTTGTATAACATTCATTTATCATTATAATTTCCATTTCCGCCCTAGCTAGGCTTTGATCCATATAAATACCCCAGGTCGAGGGATCGAATCTATGCAGGAGATTACAGGAAATACTAGGTTAGCCAGAGCCTATATGGCTCACCGGCTTTAACCTCATACATCATCATCATCATCATCATCATCATCATCATAACAAAGAAACAATAGTATAACAACACTTAAATACCACTTTTTGATTCGTGTAACATATTAACACAGTGCTCTAGGGCACCACTAATCACTTATCACTTATTACTTCACACTAAAACAACATATTTTTTAGTTTGACAACAGAAAAAAAAAAAAAGACTTTTTTTTTTTTTGAAAATTACCCCTAGTAATTAATCTAGTAATCAATCAATCAATTATAACTCTTGATCTATACTACGATCTATAAATTTATCACTTGTTCTAAAAGTACTTAAAACCCAGCTAAGGGCCAGCTTAATTAAGACAACATTGCTATTAATTTGCTAAAAACTCATACTAAAGGGATAGCCCCCCCTAGAGCCCCCTTAAATATATAAGGGCACCAGTCAAATTACTATTACTATAAGTTCAACTTGTGACTTCCAATTTAGGTTCCAGTATTAATGTTCTATTATGAAAGATGTACTTTAAATACTTTCATATGTATTGTTTCTACTAAAATTTTAGCTAAAATTCTAGCCACGAAATCCGTTCCAATCCTAGTTCCAATCTAGGTTCCAATCCCAAAGAATTTAACCTTTAGTGACTTTTAAATATATTTTCCATAATACTTCAATCAGTGCATGGGTTAAATTGACCCAAAAATTCGAACAATAATCATGAACATGAGGGAAAGCACGGAAGAGAGGAAGAACACACCCGCAGGCACGGGTCGACCAAACAACAAGTCTTCTCCAGCGACGATCACATAAAAAAACAATAGCACCTGCATACATTCACGCACATACAATATCAGGGAGAAGCAGAGAGGTACTGAATACCCATCCATGCCCGGAAAGTTCAAAGCAGTTTGTTTGCTCTCCCGACGCGCTTGCACAGAAATCTTCTGTCGGCCATAGAAGCTTCCTCGACTGGGTCAATTCCCAGGACAAGACACACACACACACACACACACACACACGCACACACGCACACACACACGCACACACACAGACACACACAGACTCACACAGACTCACACAGACTCACACACACACACACACACACACACACACACAGACTCACACACAGACTCACACACAGACACACACAGACACATACAGACACATACAGACACACACACACACACACACACGCACACACACACAGACTCTCTCTCTCTCTCTCTCTCACACACACACACACACACACACACACACACAGACACACACACACACACACACACACACAGACACACAGACACACACAGTTTTGACAACCGACTTCGCGGCACTTCCCGTTCACGTTCTTGAAATCAAACACAAAGATTGGGTGAGGAGAACTTGTGCAGACGAAATGTTTTCTCAACGAGGTCACTTTCTCACGCTTCCCAAATTGTTCTGGAAAGAAGCTTACCCATGGTTTGATACATCTTTTTGCGGCGTCTCGAGATCATGTTGAGGCTTTTTGGATTCAGCAATGGATCAGTCAGACACTTGTCTGTCCGAGAGAGATTAGTTGGTTGACAAGACTTGTCAATTCAAAACTAAGAAAAACAACATGCATACGAAGTACAATATTTTTTTTCTTTTAAAGGAACCATGTAACCCTCCGCAGTATGTGTGAGAGAAACATGCAACAAACAAATGAATGAATTCACCATCCCCTCACCCCCATGCACGTACCTGGACTAGGACGAGAATCCAATCTAGACTCCAGGTACCGGAAAGCCTCACAAGGTCGAAATCAGCGTTGGGCTGCAGGCAGGTAGGTAGGCAGGCAGGCACACAGAGACACACACGTCAGTCCAAACGGGCATGCACCTTCTCCCTCCAACTTGCCGTGACGCAGCCGACAGCACGCACGTAAACATGTGTCCACTCACAAAGGGACTGGGACGACAGAAGAGAGGAATCTGATCATATCGACACAACCCCCTGCAATTTGTCGGACAGAACTGTCGGGCAGACGGGGAAATCCGACACTAAACAAGAAACAAAAACGACGAGTCACTCAACCCCCGTCTCCCTCCGTTCGACCGCCTACCTTGACCAAGGCCGTCCCTCCCCCCTCGAAGACCAAAAGAAGGACCGTCTGAGATGCCCTCACTCTGCCCTCCAGTCCCTCCGACGCGATCCCCATGGAGGGGTAGTAACAGTCCATTTCCTCTCCTTCAACCTCCTCTCCATTCCCCCCAGACCACCAGAGCAACCGCTCCCAGAGTCCGACCCGCCGAGTTCCCGTCAAAGTCCCCCCCTCCCCGTCTCCCAATAGAGAGCCCAGCCTCTGCCTGGCAATGCGACGCTCTGCAGCAAGAGCGGCATCTGCGCTCGCAACTTTGCACTTTCCAGATCTCCCCCTGTCCGTGTGGCCCTCTACATCCCTTTGACCGAATGCCTCCCCAGCATCATCCACGTACCTGCAAACGCGCCTCATGCAAAATGTCGTATTCACGGATGTTCAGGGAAAGTTTGAACAAGGCCAGAACATCATATGCAGATTGAGATCGAAGAAGGGTCTCGGGATGGCCTGACTGTCGGCGCATTCTCAGAGAGACACTAGATGGGGACTGCTGATCCATCATTTCGAGGCTGTTGCTCTGCAAATAGCTCAAGTATCTGGATACCGTAATCTGCATGTCAACACTGTGGGCGCCTTGCATATCCAACAGGCAAAACGCACAGAAACGGATGGATACACAAAGAACTTCGTACCAGGAGCACGCATCCAGTCGACGTCTGTTTTCCTCCGTGTCCCATCGGTCGTGGAAGGGGCATTTGTACGGGGCGTTTCTGCGTGGGCGCTTCCGGTTCGGCAATTCTTTCTTTTTGCTTTCATTCCGTCTCTCTGAGGAGGAGGTGTTTCTGTCTCCTTCCCCTCCATGTTTCTTTTCTTCAGGTTCAATTTCCGCTGACTGGCCTCTTCTGTCTCTCTCTTCTGCCCCCCATATGGAAGGACTTTGCCTCCTTTGCCTTTCAATCTCTCTCTCTCGTTTGTTCTCTATATAAGCTTTCAGATGGAGCTGCGCTGAGGAGGGAGGATTCCGGGGTGGCCTCTGGAGGGGAAAGCGGTCAAGAAGGGCCGACACGAGTTGACGAGAATGGACAACGCGAACACCGATCACCCTCCGGTTCCTCAGGTAATCTGCATGCATACACGCACACGCCTATGCAGACACACATGCTCGTGATATAGATGCAAAAGAAAAGAAAAGAAAAGGGAAAAAAAAAATCATGGAGTGGAGGAAATCAGATGAATAAGAGCACATGCAGGACTCTCATGCACACGCCCATGTCCATGCATGCATGCATGCATATACGTTATGAATCGCGCGTGCTTATTTCGTGGACATGCAAGCAGATGAAGGTGCGAGCGGAAGCAATCGTGCGGCACAGATCGAAGCAGGGACTTGCAACCATCTGAGCCGCGCACAGTGCCTCAGCGAAGCCTCCGGTCTCATGCATTGACCACAGAAAGAAAGAAGAGAGCGACGCGAGGTAGGCAGGAGAAGGAAGCAGAAGGAGAAACAAAGAAGGCGAGGGAGAGGGAGACAGCCAGAGGTAGAGAAAGAGAGGATGAAAGAAGTGACGTGCAGAGAATCGAAGATTGAAATGACTGACAGAGACGGAGATTAATCGAGCGAAACCAAAGAAAAGAAAAGAAAAGAAAGAGTAACCGACCGACCGACCAGGAAGACCATCCAATCGAAGAAGATATTCTCGTGTCCACCTTAGGTGACTGTCACCGTTTCTGTCTGCATCCTCCTCCAATTTTCGATCAAATGATTGTTCTTTCTCTTTCTCATTTCCGTCACGTGCTTCTGTTTCTGTCTCTCTGAAGTCTCCTCTCTTTTCTGTCCCAGTCTTTGGGTTCCCCCCCTTGCTCTCTGAGGACGATACTGAGCAAATATCTCGTTCCTCCTCTCCAAGCGGCCAATTCTTCTCTTGACAGACACCGTCAGTGAACCTTTCGTCAGCCTCTCCAAAGGCCGAGGAGGCCTCACACCCATCCGACACTTCTGCGCTATCGCTTCCTTCATCTCCGTTGTCTTCTCGTCCCCCCTTGACTCCTGCAGGTGCCACTCGTTTCTCACAGGCGGATACAGCCCCTCTTCTGGGAAGGTCCCAAAGTTTCTGGGCGGCCCCGAACGGCCCTCTCCCCTCTGAAATCAGCCGTCTCCTCTCGCCCCTCACTGAGGCCATCTCCCTTGCCTCAGAGGCCAACAGAGGGTCCTCCATCTTCTCTGCACCAGACACCAACTGGAGCGCCAAGGTACCTGACTGGGTCAACACCGCCATCACATCTCCCTCTTCGCTGCACGCACACGCACGCACACACACACACACACACACACACACACACCCCACACGCATGCACATACACACATATACGCATACACACATACACGCATTCACACATACACACAGACGCACGCACGCACACACATACACACACACACACACACACACACACACACATATACGCATTCACACATACAAACAGACGCACACACACGTACACACACACACACACACACACACACAGAGAGAGAGAGAGAGAGAGAGAGACGCACACACACACATACACACAGACACACATACAAACAGACGCACACACACACAGACACACGTACACACACACACGCAGAGAGAGAGAGAGAGAGAGAGAGAGAGGGGACCGGCGCCCTTTGAGAGTACAGCTGCGGATCCACCAAAACCAATAAATGCAGAAAAAGAGTGAGGAACGAAGACTGAAAGACAGACAGACAGACAGACAGACAGACAGACTATATGTTTCTTCTTCTTCTCCCTCTTTTTCTTCATGAACACCACAGACAAAAAGAAAGAAAGAACAAAGACAAAAGAACAGCACCAACAATCAAACAGCGTGGGCAGGGGGCCCGAAAGGTGAGAGTTAAGCGCCCCTTGCCTCTCCACCTCCCGACAGACTTTCACGTGATCACTGGTTTCACACGCTACTCCTCTGCTGCTTCCACTCAAGACAAGAAAGAGAAGAAAAGAAGACAAGACAAAAAAATTCAAAAAACAAAAAACAAAAAAAGAAA
>JAHBMJ010001998.1:81847-99783 GCA_018398765.1 Chromera velia | reverse complement strand
TTTGCGCCTCCACCTCCCCCACCGCCCCCGCCCGACGCTCCCTGTCCGACTGTGTGTGCACCGTCTGCACAGCCCAGCCACGACCAACCCTTTCTACAAGACGGCAAGCCCCACGGACAAACTGACGACGTCTTTGAAAATCCCAACGCGCCTCACGCAGAGTCGAAGAAGAAGAGACGAAGACAAAAACGCAAAGCCGATACCACACCAAAAAAACCCACATCCCCGCAGCAAGAGCAGGAAGGGAAGAGGGAGAATGAAACCAATGACAGCTCAATCACAGCTGCAAAAACAAACCAAGGTCAAACAAGTGCCGATCAAGACCCTTTCACAACTCAGGCAACCTTACTATCACGTCCCCTCCACAGGAATCGCGCTCAGTTTCTCAATCTTGTTCTTGACACCTCGGTCTCTGCCCTTCAACCAACCAGCAGCGCCGCCTTCTCCACCAGCAGGCCCCAGAGTGCCCTCACCTCAAGACCCCCCGACTCTTCTGTCCCATGGCCGTCTCCAAGCCCACAAGCAGAGACAGAGTACAGCGAGATAAGAAGCCAGAAATGGACCCTCCTCAAATCGGCCCCATCTGCCGGAAGTTCCCCCCTGCCCACGGCCGTTCTGCGACACGCTCGCAGAGGCTCTGCCCCCGGTAACGTCTGGGGAGGCCCAGCGGCCCCGGAGGGGGACGGGAGTGCGCAGAGCCCCGAGGGGGGTGTGTTCCTGACCGGTCACCCCCCCTCGCCTCACGAGACTACGGTCCGGGGTCCAGTGGAGGTTGCGGAGTCGAGAGCTCCAGCTGTGCCTTTCCCCATGGGCAGATCACCTGCTGAAATCTCAAAAATCGTCCAAGGAGGGGGGGGCAGCAGCCGTGCAGCAGCAGCAGCAGCAGGAGGAGGCCCTTCGTCTTCTTCTTTGAAGCGCGCTCATCCGGTTTCGTGGGCTGCTCTCTTTTCGGAGGATGAAGGTGGGGAAAGGAAGAGCGGAAGTAGAGGACGAATTCTGGTCGACGGTCCTCGTGAGGCTGCTGTCCATACAGACAGGGAAAGAGGGGAGTCGGTTCCTCTTCCTTCTTCCGCTCCGTCCGGGGTGCGGGGGCATCAGCCGCGGTCTGGGAGAGGGGGGGGGGGGGNGGGGGGGGGGGCGTGGGTGGTGGTGGAATTTCTCGTGGGGGAGGGGAGAGAGGCTCATCGTGGCGCCAGGGGAATTCAGCAGCTGACGCTGTGAAATCGGCACAGCAGTCAGATAGAGTGAGGGGAGGCGAAGGCCGCCCTCGGCAGTCGAAGAAACCCGAGGAAGAGGAGAGGGAAGGGCGATCGGCCTGGGAGGGGGAGGAGAAGAGGACAGCCTGGGAGAGGGGAGGAGAGTTCCATGAGAATACTGTCAGCAGAGGGAAGGATTCAGATAACAGTTGGGGCAGAGGGGGTGGAGTAGACAGAAGGAGAGACAGCCTGCGAGTGAAAGGAGACGGGAGGGAATATTACGATGGAGACCGGAAAGTTCCAGAGAGAAGGAGGAGCGGCAGTCGTCAGGTCGAGGGTACAAGAAGCACCGGCTCCTTTCACGAGGTAGGAGGGCATTATGAGAATGTTAAGAGGGAGCGTTCTGGTGTCGAGCTGCCAGTGGGGGGGAGTTTGAAGGGCAATTCAGAGTCGTTTCGCGAGTACGCAAGAGAAGTGTCCGGGCGGTCCAGAAGAAGGGATGTGTCGAGGGACGAGCGAAATGAAAGGGGTAGAAATGAAGGGGAAAGAGAAAGAGGGGGCAGAGAGAGACGGGCGCCTTGTTATGGAAAAGGCAAAGGAGAAGAGCGCAGTGACGACGATACGCATCGGTCGAGAGAAGAGAGGAGAAGGGAAAGTTCTCACTCCCGCATGAAGAGACGAGAGGAGCAGGGAACGTTTGGGAAGTGTGAAGGTCCGTCTCTGTGTACACGAAAGGATTCTATGCAGAAGGATGGTGGGCCAAAGCCTTTCAGAAAAGAGGAAAATGAGCGCAGAAACGGTGACGCAAAAGATGCGTGGGATGTGTGAAGTTGGTTCGTCGATGAGTATTTGATTGACGTACTGAGTGTTTATACGGCGTAAATCGAGACACTGTATTGTAGTCTATACATTATAATATGACTGCATTGACTGGAAATGACTGCTAGCGAGGGCCGCGAGGCTATGATCTAAGAGCTATGATTTCTTAGAATGAAGAATGCAACCTAGAATGCAACTCGAAATACGATACTGGATATTGTAAACTAGTTTGTTTGTGTGTTTTTTTTAATTAATATACATATATAAATTTGGGTATGATAGGATTTGATCTAGAGTAGGATTACGATTAGGGGGACTCATTAGGCTGGTAGGACATAAAATTTATATATAGTATAAAATAGGATATCTTCGACCCCACCTGGATTTATTAAATTTTTTTTTCCTTATAAAAGTCACTTGATTGATACTTAAAAAGATAGGGGTGTAACAACAGGGGGGGGGGGGTGCGTTCGAGCTCTTTGGGCTGCAGATCCGACGAGGTCCCCCCCGTTCGAGCTCTAGAGAGATCAGAGCTCTCTGAACGGAGCCCCTTCCATTTGGGGAGCTCTAGGCAGAAATTAATCTATCCCTCACTCACTCCATCCATCTCCATTCATCCATCTATCCATCGATCCATCGATCCATCCATCTATCCATCTCTCAGTCACTCCCTCACTCCATCCATCCATCCATCCATCCATCCCTTACTCACTCCATCACTTCATCCATCAATTTGTCTTTCCATCCTTCTATTCATCCATCCATTCATCTATCTATCCATCTCTCAGTCACTCCCTCACTCCATCCATCCATTCATCCCTCACTCACTCCATCAATCTATCCCTCACTCACTCCATCCATCAATTTATCTATCCATCCTTCTATCCATCCATTCATCCATCTATCCATCCATCCATCCATCAGTCACTGCAGAGTGGAAAGAGAACATGCATTTAATTTAACTGGAAAGAAAGGCATGCAACGGAGAGCATTGAGTGGAAAGAAAGACACCGTGTTCTCTAGTGTTCTCCATAGCTTCACCATGTTCTAGACCACGTTTTCTTCAGATGGCACACACAGTCAGTAACAGTATAAAGCAAGAGAAAACAGAACAACCATAAAAGAAAGCGACTATTCTCAGGAGGCGGGCAGATAAATCAATGACCGACTCAGCCGGCCTGAAAAAAAAATGATCGCGCATGCATACACTCTGGCCACCCCCCCTCGTTCGATCCGACAACCCCCCCCCGTTCGAGCTCTGCGGCCCCGTCCGAAGGACGGGCCCCCCCCGTCGGGCAGGCTCTTGCCTGCCCCACCGTCAGAGTCCCCTCTCCCCATCGAAAAGGGATTTTACACCCCTATTTAAAAAGTGTACTTAAAAAGTATATCAAAAATTGATATTAATATCAATTTTTGATATCAATTTTTGATACACTTTTAAAAATTGATATCAATTTTTATAAAAAACTATAAAGCGTTAGAAGCTAAAACTGACAATGCTTCTAACAGTCAAGCTGAGTCAATACACAGTGAACTCTTAATCTCTTAGCATGCTTAATATGAGCTTCTAAGTCTTTATAGTTCTTAAAAAAAAAGATGATAAAAATTTAAATTTGTTTTTTAATCTAGTAACTTAAGATACATGCATGATTAATCCAGATGATATATTCGCAATAAGTTGCCAGTAACCCGACTGAATAGTATGTACATACACACAATGAGCCTGTGAACGCATTCAAAAGAGGGGCTGCCAGTACTCCCCCCAGCCCTCGCCTGTTCCAACGGGCTTTCCTGCATGTGAGACGTCAAGGTTGTGCTTTTTCGGCCTGTCTGGCAGATACGGGTTCTGAACATGGGGGGGTATCGGTGGAGGTTCGGGGACCTCAAACATTGGCTCCCTTGCGTGATCTGTCCACAGGGAGGGGTGCAACGGTTTCAGTTCAAAGTGCGGTCTGTCTTCGTACCCGTGAATCAACATCCACGGATTCTGCATATTCAATTTCAATACCCTCACAAACAAATCGAATTTCTCTGGGTGGAAATAGTACAGAACAGACTCCTGCCGCCAAATCTTCCTCAACACATACCCTACCTTGTACCCCCTCATGGAAGCATAGGGGGTCGTTGGTGAGATCACGGGCATGGCTGCGATTTGATGAAGGAGCTTGAGAGCGTGGGTGATCTTCAGCAGGAACATACAGGAGTGGAAAAACTTATGAAACGAAAAGTTCAGATACTCCAACCCCGTCCCCCAATCATACCCCAGTTTATCTAATGCCGGCCTTCTTTCCCAATGAAGCTTGGCATCGATGTCGCCATACCGGAGTGACTGTGTGAACTTACCGAGCGGAAAACCTTTCCACTCAGCTGGCCAGCCAGCCTCGATGTAGCCTTCGTTGACTACAAACTCGGGGGGGATCTCTCCAAAGTCTGTGTCGTATACGTCTGCAAAGAACTGCATTCCCTCAATCAAATCATCCCACTTCCAATCAAAAAGCTCATCAAATATTCCCCCCTCTTCCTCCTCCCTTGTAGGCTTTCTCTCCAAAGGCCCTAACGACTCAACTGTCCTCTGATACAACCCCGTTTGTCTCTTCACATCCTTCGGCGATCGGCGGGGGACAACTAGATTTGAAATACTAGGCACTCTCTTCGATTTCGGATACTCATCTTCCTCTTCCCTAATTTCACTCAACAGAGCTTTCAATTCATCCCCAGTCTGAGGCAGTCTCTTTATCCCTCTCGGGAGCTCTCTTCCCCTTCTCTTCTCTGCTGCTGGCTCTGCTGCTGGTTCTTCCTCCTCGTCATCGAGCGAGAACGGCAAATACTCATCTATCGGAACGTCTGGATCGGAGGACAATTCGGCAATGGCTGCCTGGTAGTGCTGTTCTTGAAGGCTGGTATCCTCCACTACGATTCTGCAGTCATTCTTGATGTCCTCCTCTGTGGGGGGCCAACTGGGTAACCCCCTCGCGTCCATTTCCGCAGGGTCGTAAGAAGGAACGTCGGCTGAAATGGTCTTCGCTACCTCCATGACCAACTGATCCATTGTCAGGTTGGTCCAGGGATCTGATTCGGCAGTGGGATAAATGACGGGCTCGTTGTCTATCTCATCTGGCCCAGGCCAGTCAATGGTTGGCCAGTCATCTGGCAATCGGTTCCCATCAATATCCCTTACCACATGGTTAAGGTCAATTTGCCTGACTACGTCCTCAAGGGGTCTCACGTTCTTTCTCTTTTCGCTCAAATACCCCCCCTCTTCTGGGGTCTCTTGAGACATGGGAGTTACACCCTTTCCTTTTGCTTCCTTTCCCCCTGCCCTACTCTTCTTGTCTTCCCCCCCCTCTCCTGCTGCTGCGGCCGGAGACGGCTCTTTCTTCTTCCACATATCCTTCAAGGTCTTTCCTGAGAAGTATTCCTGTAACGTCTGGGGGGCATCGATCTCAAAGGGAATCTTGTCAGCGCCGTCCTCTATCTTCTTTCGTGCACGACTGATGGCAAGGTCGTGTACAGCCGGGTTGGGGCCCTTACGGAAATTATAGTCCACCTCCTTGCTGAACTCCCTCAAATCACCTATCTCCATCGCCTCTTGTCGCAAGGCATTCAACCACAACGCGATGAGCAACTCGGCCTCGTCCTCGTCCTTGCAGTTCTCCGTCAGACGGTTACGGAAAGTGACCACCTTCCTGCCATATCGGACGCCATGGCAGCAAACAGGCCACTCGTCAGACAGGGGAACGGTGAAAGAGGCGGGAACGGCAAAATTGCCTGTCTGTTTGAAATAAATCTTCAAGACTTGTTCGAGAAGAAGCCGTTCGTGAACCGGCGTCTTTCGTAATTTGGTGTAAAAACCAATCTCCCACAATTTCTCTGCAAGGGCAGGGACGGTGTTACTTATCGTCCGCTGCCGTCTCCGCAAAAGGGACAACTTGTCGTGTGCAGGAAACCCCCACAAATATTGAGGCCACGAAGAGGAGGCCTCGATCTCCAATGGGGCCGCCATCTTCCACCCATTCCCAATATATCGTTCCCCCCTGGCGTGCATATGCACAAGTGTTGCAGCAGCCAAGACCATCTCTGAAATCTCTGCAGGGTACTTCCCCTCAACGGACGCTTTCAGAAGTTCCTCAAACGTCCCAACGTCCTTCGGATCGGCCGTCGTGTTGGAGAACCGATGTTCATTCAATTTCTGCCTCAACTCAGGAGTTAAAATCTTGTCTTTCAAAAACTCCCACCCCTCAAACCCCCTCTCCTCCAACTCTGCATTCCATTCAGGGCTCTCTATCACAATTGCCCCCAATTTCTTCACAGCAGCATACCGAGTCCCCAGAGGAAAACCCCACACTTCCTCGGGGAACCTGTGGTCCCCCAGGGGAAACACAAACGTACGGGGCACCAGGGTGGACCTGAACACTTGGCGGTAGGCCTCCAGGGCCCTGAGGAGAAAATCAAACTTCCACCGGAGTCTCTCGGCATGGTCAAGACCCTTGGGGGGAAGCCACATCCGTCTCCGCTGACGGAGCTCTCTGCGGATCTCATCTTCCTCCTCCTCCTCTTCATCCTCATCCACCTCATCAGACACATCAATTCCATCAGCTACAGACTCCAAACTCTCTTCGGCGTCATCCGCGTCTTTTATTTCGGACTGTAGAACCGTCAGAGCACCGCAACGCTCGGAGACGGGAAGGTACCGAAAGGAGGAACTCGCAAGAGAACGAACAAAAATGGACCTGCTGGTGCGGACAACCGGAGGACGAAAGGTCACACTTGGCACCAGCAGAAGAATAAAATAGAGACTCAATTTTATGCAAGACATCGGCAGAACTCAAGAACAACAGAAAGAGTGTTGCCTCGAGTCAAATGCAACCAGACGTTTCAAGCATACCACGACATTCTGCTTTCAACCAGAGCAGCGTGGAAATACGGGAGAAGAGTGTGCAAACCTGTCACTGCGCATGGAGGTCGCGATGTATTAGTGTGAGACATTGTGAGACAGAAACATACAGAAACAATACGTACGTATGAGTACTGACAGGAGATGACAGGAGTTACGAGTGCATGTCCATGCATGTCCACAGCGGCGGGGCGCGCCGCCATGGCGCCGCCCGCGCGCGCGCTCGAGGCGGCGCCGGCCACATCCAGACCGGCTGCACATTTTTGGAGGTTCCTGCAGTCATGTTCAGTCTGAAGTCAGCACATGCAGAAGAAGGAGGGTCGATCAACCAAATCATCTGTTGTATGAGGGGATCGAAGCCCCAGAGGGTCCTACACTTTTCCACAAACGCCTTTGAAGTGGAGTCCTGTGTGTACAGAGAGCCGAAGAGGTCTGTGGGGTCTGTTGGGGGGAGGATTTTGAAGAGACGTTTGCGTTGAAGTGTATCTTTTCATTGTGTTGTTTTCTCTTCTATCAATGGCAGTGACACAGCTTCCCGCTCCCCCTATAGTGCACAAACTCTCAGCAAATAGTTCCTAGAGGGCTGTTGTCAACTTTGATGAACGGAAAACGGCTGCGCATAGGCATGACCTATTTTTCGTACTTATTGAAGGAGACGGCTGCATGCAGATGAGTCTGTTGATCTTTCTCTATTTCACGTGCCCCTTCCGTTTCTTTCCCGTTTTCTTTTTTGTCTGCGCAGGTTCAACTGTTCCAGCCTTGACGGGGACCCTTTGAAGGAAGCGTACCAGCTGGCTCCTTCAAGGGAAGTGCGTGATCTCCCGCTGGATCACTCGCTCCTCCTCTCCCATTCTGAAGGTCCTTCTGACAGCTGACGTGCTGAACAGAATGGCAGAGGGGCACCTTGCAGAAATAGACGTAAGGTGGGCTGAGGTCGCTTCTTTTCATCCTTTTCACTTGTGTGTGTGTGTCTGTGTGTGTGTGTGTGTGTGTGTGTGTATGTATGTCCGTCTGTTTGTCTATTTGTCTAGTTGTCTGTCTGTCCTAGTGTCTGTCTCTATCTCTGTCTGCCTCTTTCTCTCTGACAAGCTCCTTGTTGTATTTTCATTGTTCTCTATCCCTCAATCGCCCTGAATCTTTCTTTGGAAACGAAAGGCAAAAAACGCCCAGTATTTTTTGGTTTGCTCTTCTTTGTTTCTGAATTATTGCCAACATGATGCCAACATAAATTCGAAATTGGATGCCCGTCTCGGTGTGCGCGCAGCCTCCGTTGCCGTGAAAGGACCCGCGCTCCCCAAGCTTCTTTCTCCTCTTTCTGGAAAGAGGGGGGGGAGGGAGGGCCCGAGACTGAGACGCCCCACGTTTGCAGGTGAGTGCGTGAACAGGTTGAAACGCTGCATAAAAAAACATGATGGAGATGCAAATGACTAAACAAGGGAAGCGGATCGAATGACAGTGCTCACCAGGGATTCTCCGTGAAATTCATGCCGAAAAGAAAGACGCGGATTGATTCAATTTGACTGCATGCACAGAACGTACGTGCTCTGCAACCTTCTCTTCTCTGCAAATGGAAGCAGACTTCGCATGCACCAATTGAAGCACCCAAATACACGGGCACTTTACAACCATTGATGTCTTCTCTTCTCTGTTCTTTTCTTTTCATTTTTTGGTAATCATGCGGCATTTTGGTAATGCGGCATGCCTGCCTCGACTTTTCTTTGCTCTTTCCATAAAAAAAATTCCGTGCCCTCATACAGACATGCCGTCGGACTCCCTCTCTCTCTGCATCCTGTCAACAATATTATGCCTGCATGTGACTAAAAGCATCTATCCATCTATTTGCGCATTTGCAGAACGCTCGATGGGACCTGAGGAAGCTTCACAGATCCTTCCCTGAGTGCTTTCTTTTCTAGAAACTCTAGCTCTCTCTGAAGGGTTAGTGAGTGGCTGGAAGGGATACAGGCTGGCGGGACGACTAAGCGACTGAAAGTCGGAAGACGATTTGAGGGAAGAGTAAGCGAGCTGGGGGTCAACGGGAGGATATGCAGTGGAGATGACTCACAGATGCCTGCTCCTAATCAGAATCCCCTATGCCTGCCTGCAGCTCTCTCTCTTTTGCCTGCTTCTTTCTTCGATGATCGATACACAGTGTCACGCGACAAACTTTTTTTAGGCAGAGACTGCCCGCAGCTTCCTGTCACGGTGACTGAAGGGGGCTCTCTCATGCATGAATTGTGTCTTCCTCTCTTCTCTCCTCTCTTTAATTTCCTATCGGATTCCGCTCGCATGCAGGCAACCCTCTCGGCCCTGAAGGAATCCGGACAGTGGGGGAGGGACTGAGGGCTTCGACGGTTTCTTGTCTTCACACTCTTGACCTCGAGGGGACAGGACTGAACGGGCAGGGGCTGAGAAGCCTTTGCGGGGCGGTCAGGGGGGGATGTTTGAGAATTGAAACCATAAACCTTTCAGGCAACAAAATTGGGGGGGTAGGAGGGATAGAAGATCTGTCTTCAGTGTTGTGCGTGAACAATCTGCCGTCTCTCCACGTACGGTTGCTGAGAGAGTGCGGCCTCGAGGATGCGGACGTCAGGCCTCTGGCAGGGGCAATCGGAAAGGGGGACTTGGAAAATTTGGAGGTTCTTGACTTAGGGGGGAATGCATGTAAGGGTGCTTTTCTGGGCGCCCTCGGAAAGGCTTTGTGTTCAGATGCTGCCCCCCAGCTGAAAGCGTTAAACGTGAAAGACGCAAGAAAAGGGACGGTTTCAAACAAACAGGCAGTCACCACCTTTCTCGGGGCTCTCAGCGCTCCTACATGCCCCCCCAAACTTCAGGTGACGGGTCTCCGTGTTGTCCCGATGGACGTACAAGAAGCGGAGGTAAGGGCACTCGGGGCGTGTAAAGACCCATCCCTTCGCACACTTGACCTCTCTCTCTCTGCGCATCAAGTAGTGCCTTTCTTTCAAGAGGTGGTGGGGGCAGGGGAGGGGCTGAAGTACGAGGTTTTGGATTTGCGTATGGACTTCTCTTTGGGGCCCACTGCCCTAACTGCCTCTTGACTAATACAGTCAAGGCAGAGGAAGAACAACGTCTGTCTGAAAGGAAGAGAGAAAAGGCAGAGCTAGGCAAATCGCCTTTTCCAAATTAAAGGCAGTGAATGAAAGAGATGGATCGCGCCATGATGGCCGAGTCTCCAAAGTTCGGCGTCCCTAGGGACGAAAACGTGCACGAAGGACTCATGTTGATTGGGGAAGCCATACGGATGGATGAGGCGTTTTCGCTGCGTCCGCAGGTTTTTTGGTGATTTTAGTGAAGAACATTAAATTGGGATCATGAGGACAAGGAGGAGGTACTATAGAGGAGGTAGCCATAAACCTAGCCATAAACGTATGTTAACGTGTGTAATTATAAAATTTTCAAAGTTAAGTAGAAAATAGAATTTTTAATTAAAAATCATTGGTAATCCAAATATCCGATTAATTTTAATTTATGTTAGAATCTATAGGTTAGAATACTGTTTATAGTGAAATGGTGTTTTATTTTAAATTTTATAGGTTTTTTAGTGTCAGAATGAACGCTATACTAGGAGACTTTTTTATAATATTCTTTTATATATTGTAGAGTGAATTTACATTCAAAATTCACATGTAAATCCATTTAAATTCACGTAAATTCATTTAAATTCAATCACTACTTAAATTCATGTATAAATTCAAGTAAATGCCAGTGCACTTAAATTTATTAGTAAATTCACTAATTTTTATACAGGATAAATTCTAAAGTAAATTAACCTATTATAAAATAATGTGTAATTTAAAATGATAGAAAAGCCTAGGCGACGCACAGTGGTAAAAAAAAAAAAAAATAGACCTTTCCAGATTTTTTTTTTTCTTTTTTTCTACGAAGGATTTCCTAAAGCACCTCTAGGAGCACCTAGAGGAGCACCTTTTAGAAGTACTTTTAAACTAACTTCCTCGCAAACTTATTACTCAACTCAAAGTTTTAAACATCTTTCAACCCTAGTTTTAACCCTAGTTCTAGTCCTAGTTACTATTGTACGTTTGTCTCTACTAGTGTCTCTACTAGTGTCTTTATCATTCCATCATCGACTTTGTTGAACACGGACCAACCGATCTTTTTTCCCTTGTTCAACTGCACTGTCACCAGACTTTTCTCTCTTCTCTTTGCTGTGTTTATTAAAAAAACTAACCATGTCTTCTTGTTTTTCATTTACATTGACTTGCATCCGCCTTTTCTTTCTCGTAAGTTCTGTAGCCACTTCAGTATCATCCCCACGCGGTATCGACTCATGCTCTTGGTTGAACATATTTTCACGGCTGGCCGCTGCATCTGCATCATCACCTTGCTCATCCTCCTTCTCCCCCTCGTCTTCAGCATCTTTATACGGGGATCCTAGATATGATTCAGACTCTAGTTGAAGCTAGTCATTTAACCTTTATTTTTTTTTACATATACAATAAAATTTTAAATTAAAAAAAAAAGAATAGACGTTTTCAGATTTTTTTTTTTTTACCACTGTGCGTCGCCTAGAGAAAAGCTATAATTCAACTACTAACACGTATATATCCCAAAAGCTGAGTTAACTATACTAGTGTTTCTAAACTCACAGTTTTAACTTATTACTTTTTTTATGTTCAAAAACATAAATTTACAATTATATGCTTGTTGTGAATATGAGTCAGTTTATACCAAGTCTATCAGGCTGATTTAATTAGTAAACTGCTAGTCACTGTAAGGTAGGCAAACATCTCATTTCTTTATGGTAGTGAAACTTCACGTTGTTGTTCCCTCTCAATGAAAGCAGCAGCTGCGAGCAACATCACCAGATTTCACGGAGAGAATTTGAAAGTAAACCTAGACTGATGCTTCTTATGGAAAAGGGCGCAGTACATAAAAGGGGATTCACAGCACCTTACCGACTGGAATGAGATTGTACCGGCCCCATCCAACTCGATTGAACGAACCGAAAAACGGAGCTCAAACCGCAAGCTGATCTACACGATGAACGCGTGGAGCCTCTGTGGAGGCTTTGAAGGGGAAAACTGAAAGCAATCGAGCGGAACTTCAACAAAGGACAGCAGATTAGCGCACACAAACTTTGTCTCTGCGAACAGGTCTTCCCTTTTGAACAGACATGCTTTCTTTGCTCATGCGTTTCGTTTGGAAAGGAACGCAAAATGTAAACATTCAAATCCCAGCAGCACTCTGCGTCACTCGTCACCCCGACCTGCCCCCCCACCTACCAGCGCTTATTTTCAAGTTCAGAGTTCTCCTGAAGTCAAATTTTTTGCACCTGCAGGAGAGGAAAGAACACCATCGAGAGAAATCAGCAGACCCATTTCCTTCTCCTCCCTTACGCAACGCAACAAAAACTGAACATCCCGGGACTTCAACAAGTCACCCCCAACGTGAATTTGGTTTGCGTCGATAGACTGGGAAGACGGCAGAAGAATGACTGTGATCAAGAAAGAGAGGCCGCGCTGGTCGTCACACACTGATATCCATCCGTGCACGTTCAAGCTAAGAAACTGGAAAACACTTTTCGCCCTTCTTGCTATTCTTGGCACTTCTTGTGCAACCAACCAATCAACTAACCGTTTTGCTGCTTTGAGTTGATCTGCCGCTGCATCCCAGTCTCTTCCTGAAGAGAGGACGGTCGAGAGCTCAAAATGCGCAAAGGGGCCCGTCCACGTCTCTTCTTGCAACTCCATCTGCTGTGCGAGGGTCTCCTTCAGACACGAAACTGCAAGTGTGTAGAGAGAGAGAGAGCATTTGCTGTTCAGGCAGACCCAAAGACAGACCCCTCCACCCCCCCCTACACACAGAGGTGGTGGGGAAAGAGAAAGAGGGGGCACCGGAAGAGAGAGAACGCGAGGAAGGAACAGCAGGCCCGGTACCGTGTGAAGGAAGAATCAACGAAACGAACTGGTACTGACTGGAAGCAAAAGAGATAGGGAAAGACAGAGAGGGCCCCAAACAAAACAAAACAAAAGAAAAACAGCGTGAAACTAGTGAATCCACTGAATCTCGCCTTAAAAAAAAAAAAAAACAAAGAATCAGTCCTCCTTCAACTTCGTGAACCCTGCGCAGTGCGTCCCCCGCTTGATATTTTCAATTCATTTTTCCCTGGCCACGAGCTGAAAGACACGCACACACATTCTGACTGACCGACCGACCCACCCGCTTCTCGAAGTGACCCCAACCTGCTCAGCAACGCCCCTGCAATGTGATTGCCGTCACGAAGTTGAAGCAGTGTGTTGAATGTGACAGATGAGAAAAAGGCAGGAAAGAATAAAGGAACGATGAAAGGAAGAGCGTGACAACGTCGGAAGATCTGTCCTCAGACAGACCAGCACATGCAGATCTCCCCCACAAAAGTAAAAGAAAAAAAGAATCCCATGCAGATCTCCCCCCACAGAAGTACAAGACGACGAAGCAAAATGCAGTGAAGTGTGCTACAATATGAATACAAGACTCAGTTTCTGTATTAAGGAAGGAAGCACATCTCCGGGTAAGGAGAGCTGATTGACCTCTGACGACCTGGTATACAGCCCACTCATCTGGAGTGCACGCAGGCGTGGGCTGTCCCTTTGCTTTCCCGTCCCCCTCCAGTTCTTCTTCCCCCCCGGCGGCAAGGTTTTTTGATGAAGAAGCAGAGGTGCTTCCTGATTCACCCAGCGTTTCTCTTTCCTTTTGCCTGCGGCCCCTCTGAGTTGGGGGCTCTCTCGGTTCGTCTCTTTGTGCTGCTGCTGTTGGTTGGCTGGTTTGTGAGAATAGAGAAAGGGGAAGGGGAAGGAAGGACAACCACGAGCCCCTGTTTTTGTCGTTGGGGGGAGACGGGGGGCTTTGGATGCGAATCTGCAAACGCCATGCATCAATCAATCAATCAATCAATCAAGGAAGCGAGGAAGCAAAACGAACACGCGGTCTTCTTTTAATACAAATATTCGAACGAAGAAAGATAAAAAGAAGCCTGTCCTCCCTCAGGCAGCTCCTCTAGCTCGGAAGAAAGTGAAGGAGGAACAATGCATGCCGCCTTTTGAACGCCGGCCCTTCCATTTGACCGTCCACAGCAGCTTGGTGACCCTGGGTGTTGACTTCACATTCTAATGAAGACATTGATTGATCAAACATGGAATCCCCTGCAGAGGCTGAATAAAAACCTCAGAGCCGACCAAACGTGCAGTAGAAAAATCACCCCCGACGGAGCAGCTCTGTCCCTCTCTGTCTCTGTCTCTGTCTCTCTTTCTCTCTCTCTCACTGACCGACCGCGTCGATATGTTTCAGCGCTCTCTCGTGCCACTCCCTGTTGGAACCCTCAGTCTGTCCAAGCAAGTAAGCAAGCTCCAGGGGGAATAGACTTGCATGCTGTCTGCGAACGGGAGGGGCCAGTGGAAGAAGCAGAAGGTAGACAGACACACATGCAACGGAGGCAGTCAGCATATGGAAGAAACAGGGGAAAGGTACAGAAGACCAGCATGTTTTTCGACTGGCAGGGAACCGTTTCCCTCGTTCTGTCATTCACTTTGAAACACCTTACACTCAGGTGTGCTCACAAACGTACTTTCACGCTCACACACTCACGCACTCACTCACCTACTTACCTCCGCATGAATCTGTTCGCTTTGCGGGACACCCAACGGTCTGCCTTCGTGAGTGCGCAGCTCTGCATGGAGACTCATAGTCGGCGTGTCGGTGGTCAGAAAATTTTAACCCGGGACAACACACACACACACGCACACACACGCACACACACACACACACACACACACGTACTCTCTCTCTCTCTCTCTCACACACACACACACACTGTGCGAGAGAGAGAGAGAGAGAGAGAGAGAGAAGGGGAACCCTAGAGATATCACAGAAGTTACAACAGACTTGTATGTAAGCACGCGCAGGTCTACCAAAACAGCGTGATCGTTTGGTGTGACTCGAGGCAAACTGGACGGAAGACATGGAGAGAGGAAGAGGATGGTACGGTATGTGTAGCAATCAGATGATGTGTCCTCTCCACGCAGAAGCCTTCTCTCTGGGCAGAAAGAAAATCAGCCACACGAACGGAAAAAAAGAAAAAAAGACTAGTACCTAAAAGAAGAAGGCCGGCAGCACAAAGGGAGACATCCGAAGAGAAAATTATTAAGAAGCGGGGCGTGAGTAAAGAAAGACAGCAGTCTTTTGAATGACTGACCTTCATAGCCTCTTGCAGCACCGCCTGTCCCCCCTGACGCTGCCCTCCGATCATCAAGGAGACGCCCAGAAGAAGGCAGCACAGAGGCCTCTTCTCCACCTCTGCACGAAGGAGGAGGCGACACATGGGTACCCGTATATACACACACACCCCTACATCCATCCATGCACCCACAAAGAGGAGAACCCACACAGAATCTCGGCATTCACAAATTTTGAGGGAGCGATGGAGAACGAGACAGACAGACAGACAAAGGTACAGACACCGCAGAGGAGACTGTAGATGTTTCACTGTGCACTCGCCAAAATGCATTCCAACCAGACTGCAAACACCGCCCAACGGGACACACATGCAGGATCAAAAAGCAGCAGAACACATCGCATCTGTAGGCCGGGGCATGACAACACAATGACACAGACCTTCCAACTCCGAAGCAGACCCCGAAACGTCGCTTCCCCCCGTGTTGTGTGGTGTATTCGTTCCCTCACAAGAAGTTGAAAAAAGGGATAGGTAAGTCTCAAGCAGCTCCCTTGCGGCCTCCCACTCGAAATTCAGGAAGGAGGTCCAACCTCTGGCAAAGGCCAAGCGAGGACAGAGCCTCAGACCCGGACCGAGTGAGGGAGACGGAAAGACAGAGAGAGACTGGGGTGAACTGTCTGTCCCCTCTCCCCCTCCCGCTCCGGCCATCAGACTTGCCGTCTCTTCAAAAGCACTCCCCGCTTCATCGAGTCTTCCTGCCTTTTGCAGCACCAACCCATTCAAGAACTGAAGCGGGACCGATCTATGGAGCCGCTCCTGTTGTCCTGCAAGGGCAATCAGGCAAGAGGCCTCGTGCAACCTCACCGCCCGCCCTGTAACAAAATCTGGAATGTAGAATACCAAATACCCAACAAGGGCAGTCAGAGCCCACGGGAAAGAGACGGAATTTCGAAGTCCGGGCGACTCTGCGACCCCATACAAGAGCTGCAGCCCTCTCTGTTGATCCCCTTTGAAGCCCCATGCCTCCACAGCCCGACCCAACGAGGGGGGCACAAGAGACAGCCCAAGCAAAAGGACGCCCCGACCAAACCGTAACATCGCATCTGAGTCCCGACTCTCTGAAGCTTCCACGACCACGGAGGGGGGCGGAAGGAACTCTGCGGCTTGTCTCTCCTCTGCCCCCCCCCGTTTTCTGAAGCCGCCGCCTCGCCTGCCACGATTCTGATTCTGAGATTGAGAGGGAGAGGGGGACTGCCCCCCCACAGAACTTGCACCGCCCCCTCCCCCCATGTCCCTCAATAGATCCACCGGGGCCCTCCAGCCGGTGCCTGGGCCCGCCGCCTCATCAGCCATCAAGAACCCTCCCCCCTTGGGAGAGGCAGAGGCCGAGGACAGAGACGGAGAGGAGGGTTGAAGGGAAAGGCTCAACGTCTCCAAGTGCCTGCAGGCTCAAGGAAACAAAAGAGAGTATGCATGACCTGATTGTCCGAAAAAAAAAAGTTCAGAGAGCCCGTGAGAAGAGAAGAGATGAGATGAGAACAAAGTTCACAACGCGCAAAAAAGAGCTTTTTTACTTTTCTTGTCTCGGCATACGGTTTCCGAAGCAACCTCTGGGTGGTTCTCAAAACATACAAAGGGATGCAGAAAAAGAAAGGCAGGCCGACTAACTCACGCAAGTGCTGCAGCGATTTGTTCGGCCTTGCAGTAGCCGTTCCATGCTTTCCGCAGATGGAGAGAGCACCTCACATACTCGCCTGCAAGGAAGCAGATTGCGCGGAAATTTTCACTCAGGCTCTGGTCGTTTCATGCATGGAAGATCTCACGCTGCCTGGTTTCTGTTGAAACCATCTCATAAAAAAGAATAAAAGCACGAAAACGAAAGAGCAAACAGAAAGGCACCGCAAAGTGAAGCCACACACACACACACGCACGCACGAGCTCCACCACTTTTGTTGCTGCGAGCAGACTGAGAAGAACCCATTCGATGCCGGACAGACGAGAGGAGAAAAAGCCGAACAAAGAAGAAGGGAGGAAAAGGACGCTGATGCAATATCAATCAAGCTAAGGAGGTAAAGAGAGGAGAGCAGAGGGGAAACGAAAAGCGAGACTTTCATGAGAAATTTTGACTTAAAATAAGCGTATTGCGCCGAGCAATGCTCACACATACTCAACGAGAGAGAGAAAGGGAGAGGTGCACCGCATGTTCTTGCCCTGCCCTGCCCCTGCCAGTTAGATCGGAAGGAAGACAGCAACAAACAAAGAAAGAAAGGAAGGAAGGCACAAAGGCAACCCCCCCGCACCCCACAGACCCTGCATGCCCAGAAGGCACCCGCGCAGGAGAGCAGCCTCCGAGCAGGCCAAGACGGTGCTCCGTGCGAACGAGAGCGTCTGCATGGATTTGCTCATCGATTCATTCATTTATTCTTTCCAAAAGAGGAAAGGAGGTCGCAAAGGGTGCCGTAGACAGGAAGGCAGAAAGAAAGAAAGAAGGACATGCAGACTGAGAGAGTAAGCATACGCGCACGCACATGCAAAGAAGGAGAGCAGACGAGAGGAGGAGGAGGAGGAGGAGGAGGAGGAGGAGGAAAAAGACATCAGCAGCAAACAGAACCAAAAGGGAATGGGGAGGGGACGCAGAGGAGAGGAAAACGGCAGAAAACCAGAGAGGTTAAAATGATAAAGAGTGAATAGACGAATGAATCACGAAGAAGGATGCGGACAGATAGTTTCTGACAGAGGAAGGAAGGAAGAAAGGAAGAAAGAACAGGGAAAAAAGGGGAGACAAAAAGAAGGAACGAGCGAACGAAGTAAGTAAGTAAGGAAGGAAGGAAGGAAGCAT
>JAHBMJ010001998.1:54347-76847 GCA_018398765.1 Chromera velia | reverse complement strand
GGAATGATGAATCATTGATGATGTGACGATGACTGCATGATGCCATCCGAGAGGATACTTAGGATAGAACCGTAAAAAGAGCAGCGGCAATCTGGTTGAGCCAAGAGGCGACTTTCAACATCGAGAAAAGGGTCCACGAGACCCTCAGCACGCTCTTCTTCTTTCCTGCCTTGAGCAACGAGACTTTGCAGTCTCCATCACTGCGTTGGTGTCCTTCCGGAAGTAGAAGCGTGCTGTCGCATTCGCCTCGCAGCAACACCACTTCCAGATTCAGTTGTTCGAAGGCACTTCCAGGGAAGGACCAACATCCACCACGGATCCGCCAGCATCGGAAGTCAAGGAAGGATATAGACAGCCAGCCGAAATCTGTGTAGCTGTACTCATTTGTTTGTCTCTGGTTGACACACAGGGAGCGAAGGGAAATTCTCACATCGCATCGGCATTGGCAGACGAGAGAGACAAAGCCCTTCGGACAACGCAGCCATGCAGTGGCCAGGGCCAGGTCTGTTTGCGTAGATCCACGATCGCCTTCCTTCTCTCTCTTCGTGATGACTGGTTGAGAGCAAGGACGCAAAGTTTGGTGTTCCGTGATCATGCTCACACTTGATGGATGGATCTATGCCTGATTGCAGTTGTACCACCTTTTGTGATGGGCCCTCAAGCCTGCACTCCCCGCTACCCAATGTAAGTCCACGGGAAAGAGAAGGAAAGACCTTCCTTGAGAAGAGGGAGGAGCGTCTCCTTACAAAGGGAGTGATCAAGACCTCTTTTCTTTTTTCGTCTCCAGTCCATACAGCAGCTCTTCTGAGTCGTTTTCCTGCAACTATTTACCCTTTTTTTGCCTCTAGTGCTACCAGGAAAGGGACAGAAGTCCACCCCGAAACCCAGAAAAAGCGAATGCTTCGACTGGATAGGCTCTCGAAGATAATTTTGATCGGCCGTGCTCCTTTGTTTTCCAAACTCTCTTTCGATTGGCGCACTTGCAGGCGGTCTCCTGCGGTGGAGGCAGACTCCTCCAACTCCAACGCTCAGGTCAGTCGGGTGAAGGAAGGAAGGAAGGGAGGAAGGAAGGAAGGAAGGAAGGAAGAAGGGAGGAAGGAAGGAAGGAAGGAAGGGAGGAAGGGAGGAAGGGAGGAAGGGAAGGAAGGGAGGAAGGGAAGGAAGGGAGGAAGGAAGGAAGGAAGGAAGGAAGGAAGGGAGGAAGGGAGGAAGGAAGGGAGGAAGGAAGGAAGGAAGGAAGAAAGGAAGAAAGGAAGGAAGAAAGAAAGGAAGGAAGGAAGGAAGAAAGAAAGGGAGGCCTCTTTGTTTCTATGTTTCTTTCTCTATCCCCATGCAGTCGCGCTAAGTTGATTCCGTGACGATGCATTTGTCCCTTCAGTTTTATCCAAATTCTATAGCCTCACACAATGAGAGCATATCCACGAATCCAATCTGAACCTTCCTGATTTGCCTGCCTTCCTGCCTGATTGCAGGAGGCGGGGGGCCCTCTGTCCACCAAGGCCGCCGCCCTATTGGAGACGGGGGGCGCGGTGGACCCCAGACTCACGGCATGGGTCGAGGAGGCAAAGAAAAAAGCGGCAGAAAAGGTAGGAGGAAGGGGCCGGGGTGGGTTGGTGGGTCGGGGGCCGTGTGAGTGGGTGCCTCCATGCACAGGGCGGGTTTGTGTGTGAGGGACAATCAGAAGGGAGTCCCTCCCCAAAGAGGGAGGGAGGGAGGGAGATGCGTCATTGAATTCTTGTGGATCCACTGAACGGTCAAATGTGTCAATCAAGCTTTTCGATGACACTCAGATGTTTTCCTCTGTCCTTGTCGGAAACTAAAGCGGGTTGTCTGTCAATTTTGAGTGCAGGTCTTTCAATTCGACCCAAGCTGGTGACTCGATCGATCGTCCGTCTCCTCTGCTCCTCCACTGTTGTTGCGTGTTGGCAGCTGCCTTGATGTTCAGCTCTCCTCTCTCTTTTCTGTCCATCTGTCTGCAGCAGCACAAAGGATCTTATCCCTCTGCACTGCCTCCCAACGGCCTCTTGGCAGAAGGGGGGCAGGGGCGGTCGCACACACGGGGGGGCAGTGGGAGTGGGGGAGGCGGTGCGTTTTCATTTGCCCCTCAAGATCGTCTCAGCAGGAGGCAGGACTTCTCTGTCGTCTCTGTGCCTATGCCTGTACCCCCTGTGCCTGCCGCTATGTCGACCGGAGGAGGAGGAGGAGGAAGGAATGGGCTCCCACACAGTCTGCTGGGAATGAAGCTGCAACAGCAACAGCAGACCCACGCGGGCGCCAACGGCAATGTGCTGCGGTCGGGGTATTCGAGCTCTCTCCACGGGTCGGGGAGGGGAAGCGCATGCGCGTCCACGGAGACTGGAGGGGGGGTGAGGGAAAGGAGACGGCCGCCCGGAGCGTCAATGGAAGACACCGGAAGCGGATTGGCTACAACGATGGATGGATTCTCTGGTACGTGCATGGGGAGGGGAACTTAGGGGGGGGAGGGCAGTCAGCGAGTGATGATGGGTAGGAAGTAAGTCTCTCTTCTGTTCCAAATTGCGCTTTCGAAGGGCTTCCACTCAGATCTGTACAGAGAGGCTCTTTCGTTCTCTCCATGTTTCAGGTCTACGTTCTTCGTTCCCTTTTCATTCCCATTCTCTCTCTCTCTCTCTCTCTCTTTTGTGCGTGGGAGTGTGTTGTCCAAGCCTCCTCATTTCTTGTTACCTGTTGGGCTTTTTCTGGAAGGCCGCAGCTTCCTCACAAATGCGTCTCACTGTGGGAGCCTGTCATGATGTGGTTGCTTCCTGGGTGTGAGTCCGGATTTTTTCACTCGGGGAAAGGATCGTTTCAGTCTTTTCTTCTTCTTCTTCTTTGATGAGCCTGTTTGACTGCAGCCTTGGTTGCATCGACAGTTCCCCCCCCCCGGTCTTCTGCTGAGGTGTCCGAGCATGAAGCCGTCTCCGCCGTCTCCTTGGCCCAACAGCAACAGCAGAGGAAGAAGAAGGAAGAGAAGGAGAGAGGAAGAGGCAGCTCCCCCTCGAAACTCCCGGGTCCTTTGGTGGTCATGATGAAGGACGCGCAGAGGAAGAAAAACCACCAAGTGAACAAAGGAGGAGAGGAGTCTTCTCAAACGCCCTTGCCACTTTCTCATGCAGCCGCGGGGTCGGTCAGCCCACAGTGAATGTTTGAAAGATGAAGGAGTAATTTCGTCAAGAAAACCAAAGCATTTCTTTCTTACTGTTGTTTTCTCCCGATTCTTTTCCTTCCCTTCCAATCCCGGGATCCCCTTCTTTGTCTGTCTGTTCTCTTCAATGCTGTTCGATCAGAAGAATCAGTAGGAACTTGTTCTTTCAGTCCCGTGCATGCATGCTGGCCTTGCTGTCCATCATTTTCTTTCTGTCTGTCTGTCTGTCTTTGTGAGTGCAGGCGGGGAAGCCATCAGCCCCATCTCCGTGGGAGACAGAGAGCAGAGGGATTCGGCGAGGGTGTGGCTGAGAAGGAGAGAGAGAAGACATCCAACAAAACTTCGGCAGTCAGCAGAGCCTCAAACTTTCTTTTGAAGGGGCACGGAAGAGAGGGCGTGCCGAGAAGGTCATTCGGTTCTGCCTCTTCTACCTCCGGTCCCTCTGGTGTGGGGGGGGTGGTCGCTAGTCGAGAGAGGGGGAGGGAGAGGGACAGGAAGGAAAGAACCGAAAGTGGAGGAGGGAGGGTATCTCGAAGGGAGCCTTCTCTCTCTCAGGCACAAGGAGGCCATCGTGTCCTTTCCCTCTCTCGACAGGAGCACCAAAAGAGTGAGGGGTCAGCTCGCGTCTCTGCTGCTCATTCCACAGCGACGGATTCAAAAAAGGACGGGATTGGTCGACGTGGGGGGGCAGGAGGGGAGGGACAGTCTGCGTCGGGCCCCGTGAAGGTTAGGGGGGACCATTCTGATGGACAGATGAAGGGAAAACGCGAGGAAGGTGAAGGAGCTGTGGGTGACGAGAGAGGTGGGGGGAAAGTTTCTTCTGGCAAACCTGCTGCTGTCACAGGAGGAGCACACCTCCAGAACGGGCGTGTGTCGTCGTTCAAAATTTCCATCGCGTCTTCTTCTGTTGCTGCGGAGGTCCGGGAGGCACAGCAGGCGCACGCGGTTGTTGCGAGAGAGTCCTACGGGGAAGGTTGTTCTGGTCTCTCTGCTCATGCTCTGTCTTCTATTCGGAGGGGAAGGGGGGGGGTTGCTGTGGGGGGAGTGGGGGAGTCGTTAGAAGTTGAGCAGGAACAGGGGGGAACTGGGGTTTTGCCCATGAGAGTTTGTGGTGGAGAGGCACAGGTGCAAATGGAGGGTGTTGAGGAAGGGGGTTGTTGGGCTGCGGGGATTGGGGGCAGAGAGAATTTGATGGAGAGCGAGAAGGAGAAAGAGAGGGGGGGACAGCAAAGAGGTGAAAGCAAGGGAGCATTCACGGCGTCTTCACAGGTGAGTGGGGGGGAATGATGAGGGGTTGAGGGTCGTTACAAGAAGGTAGGAAGGAAGAAAGTCCGAATGGGGGGGCTGGTGTTGACATCCAGTGCTTGCCTCATCCCCTCTGTCTGCAGAGGAACATCAATCAAGTGGAACTTCCATGCATCCATGCATGTCAGACTAGCTGTTGCATGCCTGGTTCTTCTCTTCGTCTTGCAATGTAGGTAGGGAAGGTACTGATTTGACGGCGTTGTATTGCATTGGTCTGAGTGTGCTTTTGTATCTGCTCTTTTTTTTGTTTTTTTAAGACTCTGGAGAGGCCGCTTGATGCTGTGCTCTGTTGTCCAGCGCCTGCCTGCATGTCTCCGTCTGTGTGAGTGCTTGAGTCACAACCCTGAGATCAATCCATCGGCCTGTTGGCCGATTCTTCGCTCTAGCCCTCAGACTGTTTTTTTCACGGGTGAATGGATGAATTAATGAATGAATAAGGGAACGATGAATGAACTGGGTGCGCTGCAGATCCAGATTCAGGCACCCTCTCTTGCGGCAGTACACCGAAGGCTTGAGAAGGTCTCGGGTCTTTCCAACGTCAGTCTCGCCTCTCTCTCCATCTCTGTCTGTTCCTCTCACACATACACAAAATAGGGGGAAGCGTGCATGAATGAAAATTTGCATGGGTCCTTTTCCATAACTTTCTGGCTCAGAATTCATTGAATGGCTTCATTCAAAAAACAACGTGTAACAACCTCCAGCAGGATCAAAAATGGAACTTCTGGTCTAACTGTCTCTGTCCGCTTGTCTGCATTTTTGTCGCGTCTCTCTCTCTTCTTTCTGTCTCTCTCCCCCTCTGTGCAGGCGCCCCCTCCCCTCCCCGTGCGTCGGTCCACCGGGTTCCGCTCTTCTGCTGCTGGTGGTGGTGGTTCTGGTTCTGTTGGTGTCTCGGGTCGGGGTTCAGTGGAGGGCCCTGGCACCAGGGACAGAGACAGGGGGAAAAGGTCTGTGACAGGCGCAGGAGGCACGGGAGCGGTTTCAGTGTCTACTCCCTCAAGCAGGGCCGCCGCGGAGGTGCTGGCACGATTGCAGAGCAAGCAGCGCAGTTTGATGTCCCCATGCATGGAGGAGAACTCACTAGAGAGGGAAATCGCGCAGGAAGAAAGGGAGACAGAGGCAGAAGGAGACGTCCAAAAGGGAGGAGGTGGTGGTGTCCCTGTAGGGGCTGAGGCATCTGCAGATCCAGGCAAGACGGAGAATCAGTTCGATCTCTCTCTGTCCCTGCCCCCCCAAGCACTTCCGAGACCCAAGTCACTCCAACTCAGGAGAGCACAGGTAGGCAGAACTGCGAAGACCTGGGTGGGTGGGTGGGTGGCTTGATAAGAGAAGGAGGAGCAAGGATCGATCGAGAGGGTGGCGCACTAACATCTTTCTGTGTTCCTCTCATTTCCTGAAGGACTTGTTGTCGGTGTACGCATTTGAACAGCGTTTGTTAACATTTGTCTGTCTTGCTCCGTGTCATTCATTTTCTTCTTCTTCAATCGGGGGGGGAGGTTGGCTTCCTTCTCTGCATTGGGATCTGTCTGTCCATTCGTCTTTTTCGGTCCCTCCGCTCTTTTGATTTTTTCTTTTCTTCTCTTGTTCGTTCTCTCGACTTTTGTATCCAACCTCTCTTCATGCCCTCAAGCTCTAGACGAATCACGTTCCCATTCTTGCTGGCCTGCCTGCCTGCCTGCGTGCTTCTTTCCAGGCCTTCTGTCCATTACCGAGGGACCGAAACAGCGCAGGAGGGGGGGGGAGGGACCCGGCCTCTCCCACGAAATCCTCTAGGGCCACGGGCGCAGGTGCTGTGCGGTCCCGCTCTGTTGCTGTAGAGAGACAGACAGAGAGGGGGAGGGAGGGAAGAGTGAGCGAAAGGACCAAAGCCCGCGCGGCCTCTCCTCTGTCTGCCCGTGTTCCGGCATCATCCAAATCTCCTGTCAGTCTGACACACACACACACACACACACACACACAGAATTTAAGTGAATCCAGCTGTGGGTATGAACGGGTCTTTGCCCTGTTTGCTTTTTTGTGTCAATCACTCTTGCGATTCGTTTTTTGCTCCACTACCTTGGGAAGGGCATGAAGCGGGGGCCCGCCAAACAAACCTACCGGTCCTCCTTCGGTCTGTGAAGAGAGGAATGAGAGACGAGGAAAAAAAAAAAGAATTCGGTCTTCCAAGGGAAGTGCGAGCCTGAAGGTGTCAATGAAGAATTAAAAGCTACCCGACCAACTGATCTACTGGCTGACTGACCGACTGAGGTGAAGCCTTTCCATCCATCCATCCATCCATCCATCTATCCGTCCATCCATCCATCCGTCCATCCATCCATCCATCCGATCCGAGAGAGGCAGTAGATCGATGCGCTTTCTTTTCTCTTTTGAGGGCCGGGGACAAAAACAACCGGCTGAACGCCTGCATGCAGAGAGGAAGAAGGGAGAGGCCCCCGATGTCCCCCCGCAAGCAGCCCGGAGGAGGCGGAGGAAGAGCAGGGGGGCTCTCCTCAGGCTCTCAGCCAGGAGTCCCCCCCAGAGGCTCTCGAGGGACCTCTGTGGGCGGACTGTCGACCGGCCCGGCGGGTGGGGGGAAGCACAGGGGGGATGCGCAGGGGGGACCCTCCTCGTCCCCCTCTCTGTTTGTGGGGGCCAATAATCTGGAAAGAGAGAAGGACAAATCCAACAGCAGGTGCATGGGGGGCCGGGGGGGTCGGAGGCAATTAATGAAAAGTCAAGGGACACAAACAAATTCTGTCTGGAAGGTAAAAACAAAGAGGGGAGATCTTAATGATCCGTTTGTCGCTTTCCCTTTCTTTCTGTGAATTTGTTTTTTTTTTTACGTTAGCATCCTCCGTTTGCCTGTTCGTGTTCCTCTTAGTGCTTGTTGAGCCTCCCCTTCATTTTCTTTTGTGTGCAGGGGGGCGGGCGTACACGGGAAAGGGAACGAGAGCGGCCGAGAAAGAGACTCTGGAAGGCTGCTGAGTTTTCGGAATTCGGATAAATCGAAGGTGGGATCCGAAGTGGGTGAATGGACCTGCAGGGTTCTTGGTTTCTTCCAAAGAATTTGAGTCTTTCTTGCCTATGTGTCTGTCACATGCAGTCTTTGCATGCCCATTCTTTCGTTTCATAGTTCAGGCGTGCCCTCTTTCGTATGCATCCACTCACTGCGTTTTCCACTGGTTCATCCTCCCGGACTTCCTTTCTCTTCCCTTTCCTTTCCCGCCAGTGAGTTGAGTGAGTGAGTGCCCTTTCCGGTTGCATCCCCGTGATCCTTCCTTGATGGGTGCAGTGATTTTCTTCCTCCCGTTTCTTTCTTCCTGCATGACTGCATGCGAGTGCTGTTTTGGTTTCATATTCTTTTCTCCCATTGAGAAGAATCAAATTTTGAAAGACCTTCATTGGATTTGCTATGTCTGTACAGCACTTCACCGCTCCCCTCCCTTCTCCTCCCGTCTCCTCAGGACGCGACGGGGAATCCGGCGAGGAGTGTGTCTTGCCCCCCTCAAGTCTCTGAGAGGGAGAGGGACGCGATGGACATGGAAGGAGGATATGCGAAGGCGGTGGCTGTGGTGGCAAGTCTGAAGGAGAGAGGGGCGTCCGTTCCTTCTCTGCGTTTGCCCTGTGAACAGCTGCAGAGAGGAAAAGAGGAAAGGACAGACAGAGAAGCTTCATGGAGGGCGTCTGTCTCGTCTCCTTCTGCAGGCGCAGGTGCTCCTCCTACAGAGGGGGGCAGAGGGGGCCCTCAGGTGAAGGGGAGAGAATCCAAGAGGGCAAGGCGACCTTCCGTAGCAAGGTGGGTGGGAGAGCACGAGAGGAGAAGAAGGGGGTGCTCTCTTTTTTTGTGGTCCTCCTTTCTTTTCGCATTGGATTTGAAGATGCTTGACCTTTCACACTGTTCTCAGGTGTCTTCCTGCTGCGCACATGCCTCGTTTGATTGTCTTTTTTGGGCTCTCCGCTTCTCATGCAAGGAAAAGATGTTTCAACAGGAATTTCCTTTGTCACTCAAAAGAGATTTGCACAAAATTGTTTTCCCTTCGTCTTCATGTTCTGTGTGTGTTCATTGAATGAATGCAGCTAATCTTTCTTCCTCTCTCTGTTTATCTGTCGCTCCACTGCATTCCCGTCCCTTTCCTCTCCTGTCATGCATGCAGCCCCCCGCCCTACCATCACAAAGACAGAGGGCGCCTACACCGGCCCCCTCAGGACTCTAGTCGCAGAGACCACCACCCAGAGAAGAGCTTTCAGGGAGCTGCTGCTGCTTCTTCTTCTGCGCCCTCCTCCAGAAGACTGCCTCCAGGCACACCACAAGGACAGGAGGCAAGCGGCGGAAGGGGGACGGATCGTCGTGTGGGGGGAAGTGCGCAGTCTCCCCTCGTTCCCCGAGCCCATGTCCATCCCCAAAGGGAAAGGGAAAGAGGGGATGGGCCAAACTCGGTAGGGGGAGCTGCACGGTCGCGAAGTGCTGCTCCTTCCTTCCTCTCACCCGCAAATTCACGTCCCCCCCCGCCTAAGCACACCCACCGCAAGCCGCCAGAAAAAGAAAAAGAAAGGTCGTCTGCCCGGGGGGATCCACAGAGATTCTCTACAGGTTTGCCCAGAGACAGCAAGAACCTTCATTCCTCTTCCAATTCCAACGCTGCTGCTGCCAGTGGGGTCCTCGCACGCGCGTCCCCTATCCGGGAGGCCCCTGCCCCCCATGGCGGGCCGCGGCTGTCACCAACTGCCGAGGCAGCTGCGGCTGCACGGGCGAAACGCCAGTCAGTCTGTTTTCATGACATTTTATTCCATCTTTGCACTCAAAGAATGTGAAAAAATCAAGGCATTTCGAGAGAAGAGCGGTGGGGCCACCCGGCAATGCGAAATTCGATTCTTCGGTTGTATTTGTTCCTTTTTTCCTTCCATTATCTCGACTTTTTGACATCGGAAGAAAAGTTGCATGTGTGTTTTGAGAGAACACGTGGCCTCTCTAGCTGCGTGGACTGACCGGTAGTGTCCGTCTCCTTGCTGATCCGTTTTGTTTTCCAAAGCATTGTTCCGATGATGCAAGTCTGCGACAACCGTTTGTGTCATTAGTATGGATTCAAAAATTTCATGGTCTCTTTTGTAGTTTTTCTCAGCGACTTTTTTGTCTCTCCATCTTTTTTTCGCACTCTGTCTCTTTCTCAATCACCCCCTCTCCTCCCTCTCCTCTCTGCAGTGAGGAAAGGATGGAAGCCCTCACGGCCAGGCAGGCAAAGAGAATGGCAGAGGAAGAGGAGAAGAAGGAGAAGGCGGCAGAGAGGGCGAAAGAACGCGAAAAGAAAAGAAGCCACAGCGCTAGGCCGCCAGCGTCAGTTGGAATTGTGATCGCTTTGTTGACTCTCAGTCTCTCTGTATGAGAGTGCGTGCGTGTGTGTGTCTGTCTGTGTCTGTCTTTCTGTTGAAGAAGAGGAGGGAAAGAAAACATCTGTCTGTCTGTCTGTCTGTATGGATGGATGGATGTCTCTTCTTTTCTTTGGTCCATAATGTTTATTTCAGAAATCCAACAGACTAAGCTTGTTTGGCGGCATGTGCCTTCCCTTTCCTTTCACTGGCGCTCCCCTTCCCCTTTGACATCTCTCTCTGCCGCCTTTCTCCAACAGCCTTCCCTTCGGTCCTTTTCTTTTCTGTCTTTCCGGCTCCTTTTTTGTACGCATTTTCCTTATTCGTCACCCCACTTCCTCATCCCCTCTTCCCCCCGGCCTGCAGACCCCGGTCTTCTGCCAGGGGGGCGCCGAGTGGGCAGCCGAAGGGGACCTCTGCGGTCGAAAACCTTCCTGCCTCTATTGGTTGGTGGGGGGGTCGGGGGTTTCGTCTTTCGGTCTTTCTTCGTTTTCGTTCTGTGGACTGTGTCGCTGGCTGGCGGTCGGAAATTAAAATGAGAAAGAAAAAAAGAGATCGGGGCGTGTTGTAAAACCCTTTTTCTTTTTTTTTTTTACCGCCCAAGACCAGACTGCACTTTTGTATTCGATTAGTGCCTGTTGGGTGCGCCCGTGCCCCGCTTCCTTTCTTTCTTTGTTGTGTTCTTTCAGCAATTTTTGAGGTATTCTTTCCGTCCGACTTATTTGATGTCTTTGCCTTCTGCCTGTCCAACCTGAGCGGCACTTTTTTTCATTCTCTTCTTTTCTCTATTTCCTATGTCCTCATCTTCCTTCCCTCGATCTCTCTGTGCATGTGCAGGGCCGTACATCGTGAAACCGAAAAGGATCTTGGGGTTCGGTGCCTTCGGTGTAGTTGTGACTGGTCAGTCGGCGTTCTGAAATGAGAGCTATTTCTCTATTATTCGAATTAAGCAATCTGAATGCATGTAATGTGGCGTTCACAATCACATTTGTTGGATTGATTTCATGCAGCCCTTCGAGAAAACGGAAGGGAAAAAGACTGGGCCCCCGAGAGTGTGTGGGTGTCTTTGGGGTGTGGGGGCTGGTCTGTAATGACAAAGTCAAAGAAAGATCTCGGGATGTAGGAAGATTCTTTTCAGATGGAGAGGAGAGGAGGGGGGGGAAATCAGACACTCTCTCTCATCCACTGCTCTTCGTTTGCACCTCTCTTTCTGGGTTGGAGTGACGAAGTGGGAGACTCTTCGTTTGGTTCTTTCTTTTTCCGTCCTCTCTCTCGGCGTTGGCCGCCATTCATTGTCTGGATACAGAGTTGCTATTCCCGCTCTGCATTTGTTGCTCTTTCTCTGATTCATTCTCCTTCTAATTACGGCTGCAGGCGTCCACAGAGAAACGGAAATTCCCGTCGCATTGAAGTTCTACCCCAACAAAGGTCAGTCAATCAATCACTCAATCAATCAGTCACGGGGATGGGCGGCCAGGCAGATGAAGAGGCAGAAGAGAAAATTTTTTCTCTCTCCACATCTTTCTTTCCCGTCCTCCTGTATTCTCAAACGCTTCTTTGAAATTTTCTTCCAATCTTTGAACGAAAACAAGGGGGCGAAGCTGTGTGGAGGGGGAGGACTCTCGAGAAGAAGGGCATCTTTCCAAAGAGATACGTACGTCAGGCCTGTCTCGAGTAGCCACCTTCGGCTTTAAGCCCTCGGTCCTTCTTGATCGATGAAATGACCTCTTCTGTTTTCCTTTCCGTTTCTTCTGTTTGCCTTCCTGGCCTCCTGCCTCCTGCCTGCCGGGGACATGCATGCATGCAGTCCTGACGGAAGACAAAAGGGCCCGACGCACGATGAGACAGGAGAGGGCCATTCTCGGCAGGTTGAACGACTTTGCACACCAGAGGGTGGGTCCGTCGCTCGCTTCCTTTATCTGTCTGTGTGTCTGTTATATTTTTGGGTCATTTGTCTGTCTCAGACTGCAAAAGAAGAGGAATTCAACTTGAAAGAACGAAAGGTGGAAAATGTGACAGACAGACAGTTTACCCGAAGGGATGCACCCATGCACTTGGTTGGAAGAGAAGAGACCTGAATGATCGGAGGAATCGGTTAGATTAGAAAGTCCTGTTCGTTCGTACATGCGCAGAAAGAAAATGCGTAGGTTCCTTTGTGTCGTTTGAGGATAAGCTTTGTGTTTTACAAAAAATATCCGGTGCATGTGCCTTCTTCTTCTTCTCTGTCTGGTTTCCTTTCCTTTCTGCAGGGAGGGGCGAACGTGATCCGTCTGATCGGAGTGGAGGAGGGCCCTCGGCATAAGGCCCTGGTCTTTCCGTTGCTTGCAGGGGGGGATCTGCTGAAGTGAGTAGGGACTAGCTTGTTTTGTCTTCTTTGCTCTGCTTCTGCGTTTTCGGTTCTCTTGATTGACATCTGTGGGCATCTTTTCAATCGAATGATTGATTGAGTGCGTAAGTAAGTGAGTGGTCTTAACAAGGGATGGAAGTGTGAATCGTCTTCTTCTTTACAGACTCACGAAGCAAAAGGGGTAGAGGAGTTTCCTTCCTTCTTCCTTCTCGTCCGCTTCGACGGAGAACGGGTTCATCCGCTGTTAGTTTTCGAGGTTTTCTTTTTCTTTTTTTCTGTTCCCCGTTCTGCTTTGTGACATTCCTTTTCTATCCTTTCCTTTCGGGCTGGCCCCTGCCGGATGAATGGATGGATGGATGATTGGATGCATGTGCAGACACGTACGTGTTCACGGGAATCTCTGCGAAGAGGAAAGCAGACGGATTGTCAGACAAATCTGCGAAGGCGTGTGCTTCCTCCATTCGCACGGCATCGTCCACAGAGACCTCAAACTGCAGGTAGGTAGGTAGGTGGGTGGGCTGCATGGGGTCAATTGGGTTTGGATTTTCTTCCATTTGAGATTCTGTTAATTTCTTTTCTTGTTGTGTGGACACGTTTTGAAGGTGCTGTTCTGCATCTTCCCTGGTGATCCTTCTTTCGTTCCGCTTTTCTTACTGGTTTGTAGCAGGCGTTGTTTGATTCACCAACGATTTGGCATTTTCGTTTTGTGTATCCTCTTCTCTTCTCCCCTGTTCTCCCCTGCTCTTTTTTTTTACTTCCTTACAGAACGTGCTCCTGTCCGAGAGGGGAGACGCCGTCCTTGCGGACTTTGGAATTTCTGTCTCCTTTGGATTGGAAGAGGATATCCTTGGAGGTCTGTATGTGTATTTCTTTGTCGGGCTGTGTGGGGAGAGGCTGTGTAAAAAGGGAAGGAGAAGGGGGGGGAGTGTGCTCGTTCAACTGTCGCCTTTGAAAGAAAGTCGAAGAAAACGGAAGGGAGCTGAAATGTCATTCTTGATTCTTTTTTCCGTACACTCATTCAGCTGGAGGGAGGCATGGGCAGGCAGGCGGGAAAATATATGCCCTCCCTCCCTCCCTATTTGGCTCACATAAGGAAAAAAGGAAGGAAGCGGATGGAGGGGTGTGATGGAGGGACGTCTTCTTTCTTTCTTTCTGCATGGAGTGAGCACAGAAAGAAAGGAAGCAGAAAACCCCAGATCCTCTTTCCGTTTCAGGCCCCCCTTTCCCCTGTCTTCATTCTGTTGTTTCCTTTTTTTGCTTCCTGCTCCGCCCCATTCTTTCTTTCTTTCTCCGTCTGTGCCTTTCCTCCCTCGATCTTTCGCCTCCTCACTTCCTCTGTGGCCTGTCCTAGTTGTAACCGCTTTGCGTCTGTTGATGGGCAATTCAATTTTGCTGTTTTGCTGCTGGCGCAGAGGCGGCAGAGGGAACAGAAGGACTCCAGGACGGCGACGCATCCCCGTCAGTCATGACTTTCTCTTCCTTTTTTTTTTCTCGTTTGTTTGGTTCTACGCATGACCGATTCTTCTCTCTCTTTCTTCTGTCACGTGGCTGTCAGGGCTTCGTTTTTGTGGGTGTGGACCGCTAGAATGAAATTGAATGACCGACAGCGCAAAAGTAAATCTTTCTGGTCGACCGACATTAGCAGCCGAATCGTGTGAAGCTTCCAAAACTCTTTCCCTCCCAACTTGAAATTGCTTGTTCACTCTGGTCAGCGCTTGTGTTTTGATGGATGGATGGATGGGCGGATGGATGGATTGATGGATGAATGAATGGATGGATGGATATGGATTTATGGATGCAGGATGTCAAGGAGTCTGATCACCGATTGCAGGTGAGATCCTGAAGAGATTGGTATTTGACACGCTTGTGAAGGAGTTCTTTCTCTTTTGTTCCTTCCTTCCTTCCTTCCTTCCTTCCTTCAAAAAAAAGGGGGGGGAAAGAAAGGAAGAGAGCAGGAGAAAGGAACGAATGGTGCCTCTGAAGGGTACAGCCAGTCAATCGCATCCCGTCTCTCTGCTGCTTTGTTTCCTTCCGTGTTTCCACAGTCTCTATCGTGCATTTTCTCCCGGGATACACACACACTCACACACACATACACATCCACATTGTTGATGCATAATGAGTGAGTGAGTGAGTGAGTGAGTGATTGCAGCGGGACTCCTGACTACATGGCCCCAGAGGTCCTTCACTATGGTGGCAACGGGTGAGTGAGTGCGTGCGTGTTTGTTTCAGTGAGTCAGGGGGGGAGAGTTTGTCCGTCCGTCTCTCTGTCTGTCTTCTTGTTTTCTCCATAGGAGACTGACAAGGCAAAAGGACAGAAGAAATTTGGATTTCGACAATGTCAGACAATTTTCCTTTTTTACGCGGAACCTCAAACGTGCGTTTTTTTTTTTCGTTTGTTCTTTCGCATGCAGTGCAGTGCTTCGTTCCCTTCAAGTGATTGAAGTCGATTGATTTTGTTCAGAATCCAATCACCTCCTGCGCTGCAATGCGGCGAAGAGAGAAGGTTTAACATGAGGGAGGGAGGGAGGGAAGGACGGAAAATGGATGCGTGTATGTCTGTACGTATAAATTTTCTTTTTCTTTCCTTTTACTTCAGAAATGATCATGGTGGGAGTCTCTCCGTGTTGTGTCGTTTGGAGACTTTTTTTTTGACAGACAGCCTGTCTCTATTCTCATCTTTTTTGATTTGATGATCCCTTGCAGGTATGAGGGAGCGCCTGTGGACTCTTGGTCTATGGGTAAGTACTTGGAGACGGTCATATGACTACTTCTAGACTCTTAGTGTTTCTGTGGGGGGTGGGGGGGACTGTAGAGTTTTGCCCGCGAGTGCGTGAAGAGAATGTGACAGAAAGAAATTGGTATGCAGAGTTGCATAGTTGGGGGGGTCATTTTGAAGTTCTGTTGCCTTTTTTTTGTTCTGGGAATCCTCTCATTCTTCTCAAGCGCAGTATTCTTCTCTACGCTTTCCGTCTTTTCCTCTTCTCACTCTCCGTCCCTTCTTTTTTCCTTTTCGCTTCTTGCAGGCGTGTGTGCCTTTGCCATGATCACCGGGAGGCTGCCCTTTAGGAATGGGGTCCCCCCGCCCGTTCCTCCTGGACAGAGAGCGAGCAGCACCGACAGACAGACAGAGATGGAGCAGAGACAAGCTCTGGCTTCCTGTAAGTCCGCCTCTCTTTCTCAAAGTAGGAATGTATACATGCAAAGAGGTCAAAATACGCTCTTCCAGAGGGTTCCATCCTAGCTGTCTTCCCTTTCCCGTTCAGCTAGGAGCGCACGCTGCCTGCCCGATTTCGTGCCGTGTCGTGGACCCCGATTCCCAAATTCCCACCTTGACCGAATGAAACTATGAGCGTGCGAACGAACGGACATGCAGGCACAAACAAAGACAAGGTGTGTGTGATTGCATGCACATGCAGGCAAGGCGTCCCCGGAGGCAGTCGACGCGATCACGAGGCTTCTCATCAGGGAGCCGTCGGAACGCATGACAATGCAACAGTCAGTCAGTACTGGCTGCTTGTTTGGTTATTTTTCAGGCAGATTGGGTGAGGGGGGCACACGAAAGGGGGCGCCTCTCTAGATTGAAATGTGAGACTGGCAGATAAGTTGATTGATTGATTGATTTGTTGATTTGTTGAATGAGTCTGAGCGGGTCGGTTTTGGTCTGTACCGGAGAAAGGAGTTTTGCTTGCTTGCAGACGCCCATGCCAAACGTAGTAGTTTTCCTCATTTTCTGTTTCTGTCATAGGTATCTTTTTTTCTTTCTGCTTCTGCGTTTCGCCTCTTCTCATTTTCCTTTGGACCTGAGTGCGCTTCTCCTCTCTGACATTTCTTTTCTCTTTCTGTGTGCGTGCGTGTGTGTGTGTGGGGGGGGTCGGTGTGTGTGTCTGTGTGTCCCGGTGTGTGTGTGTATGTGCGTGTGTGTGCATCTCTCTCTCTCTCTCTCTCTCTCTCTGTGTGTGTGTGTATTTGTGTGTGTGTGTGTGTGTATTTGTGTGTGTGTGTGTGTGCGTGCATGTGTGTGTGTGCATTTGTGTATGTGTGTGTGTGTGTGTGTGTGTGTGCATTTGTGTGTGTGCATTTGTGTGTGTGTGTGTGTGTGTGTGTGAGCAGACTGAGGGACCATCCCTGGCTGTCTTGGCTTCGTGAGGAACAGGGAGAGGAGACGGACGCGAGCTTGGAGACTCAGATGCTTCCCCCATCAGCCTCGGCAGCAGAGAGGCAATACGAGGACACAAGAGGCGCGTGCCCATCATCATCATCGGGTTTCGGTGAGTCAATCGGTTGAGGAGTCAACAGAAAGAGAGTGTTTCCATTCTTTCTGCCTTCCTTCCTTCCTTCCTTCCTTCGACTAAGGTAGCAAGGCGCATTTTTATGTGATTGATAGTGATTTTGTCGCTCTCTCTCTGTCTCTCTCTGAGTGTGTGGGGGCGGGGATGCGTGGGTGTGTGTATGCATGTGTGAAAGAGACAGCCAGACAAACGAACTCTCGTCTGTTTGCTCATTTTGTCTGACGCTTCTCTCTCTGTCTCTCTCTCTCTTCCCTCGATTGTGCCTGCCTTGACCTCGTCTGCCTATCACAAACATCCATGCAGGGTCAGGGGGTGCCGACGCGACCATCTCGGCTTCTGTGGTTGGTGTTGGTGAGGAGTACCGGCAGGGGGCGGCGGGGGAGGGTGAAGAGTTTGTACAGTCAGGAGGGGGAATCTGCCTGGGTGCAGAGCGTGGGGNGGGGGGGGGGGGGGGTCGGTCGGGACGGTGGAGGTGGAGGTGGTGTGAGTTCCTCTAGTCGGTTTGAGCCTTTGTGGGCTGAGAGGGAGAGGGAGATTGGGCAGGGGCAAGTGGGAGAGGTGCAGCAGAAAAAAGGGAGTGGGTTGGTGGCTGTAGAAGAAGCGGAGGAGAGCGGTAGCGCTGAGATCGAAATGTACTGAGAGATGCGTGTGAAGGGCTCGGGGGCGAATGGGAGGGACATGCAGCTAGGTCAAGTGGTTTGTTTTGTTTGTCATGCACCCCCCCAGGCGCATGCGGACCTGCATGTCTCCCTGTGAGAGCGGAACGAATTACTTGTATAAGAATGTGGTTGATTGGTGTCCCTCGTGTCGATTTGCTGTGGTTGTGAGGGAATTGCCTTCAAGTTAGGCTTCAACAGTATGAGTCTATGAAACTCAAGACTAAGGAATATATACTGTGAAGCATGACTGTCATGGTCATTCTTTCCCAGTTTTTTGTTCATGCGCAGTCATTTTGCTAGGGGCACCTCGCCGCCTCAGCCGCGATGGGCCGCCAGAGATTATCTTAAAAATAATTCAAACATTGTTTTTGCATATAATGATCTTTTGCAGGATTAGGATTTATGTTCCGGGTTTGTCCTGAGGTCTACTGCCGGGGGCTAGACCGAGGGACGGCTTGCACTGTTGTCTAGACTGTTGTTACACCAATCCTGTAGTGTTACACAAAGTTAAATGTGTAACAAGTACCCCTGACCTCCCCTTTATTACACAAAAAGGTGTGTAACAATTAGTGTGTAATAATTCTAGACAAATCCACCGTTTCTCTTATGACACGTTCCCTGCTCCCGTCTTTGTTCTTTTTACCCCTGCCTCCAGTGCTCAAAAGTTCTCCCTGCCGCGTTGCTGACGACACCATTGCTCCAAAAGCACTGGTAGTCCCCTCAAACTATCGTAAAGAAGAAAAAGAAGATGAAACGTGGAATTAATACATACCAAAGTATGTTATAATGCATTCCTAAAAGTGATAGTTTGAATTAATGCACACTAAAGTGTGTACTTAATGCCTTCTTAAAAGTGATAGTTTGAATGACTGTACACTAAAGTGCCAAGTTCCATACATCTGCTCATTAATTTTTTTGTTCGCTTATGCATATAGATTAATATAGATCTAGATACTGGCATAGATTAATTCATTCATTCGTTTCTTTCCTCATGAATTCATTCCCTCATTTATGTATTGACAAATCCAAAATTGACACAGGCACTGCCAAAATTCAATCACGCATCGTCAATGAAGGAGGCAATGAACGCTAATGATCGACTTTGAAATTCTACTTGGGTCCTCTCAGTGACTTGACGTGAAACTGACACGGTTCTGCTAGTCCTGTTCTGTGCGCCTCTTCCCGCAGACCGGCCAAAAATTCCGCCGCTGCCCTCTCCCGCCTTTTCTCTCGCATTCTAATCACTTTGTTTCTCACCAACTTACGCCAATAGGATCCATCTTCATTTGGCTGCACAACCAGCGCGTTGCACTTCTCGTCGTACAAAACCACTGCTTGCTCCTGCTCTTGCTCACACACAGAGGAACTTCGCACCTCCTGCGTTCTTTCCAGGCTCTCTGCCGTCTCCTCTAGGGTCTCCTTCTTGTCAAATCGTGTCACGTTGACAATTGCCAGTTGCTTCCCTCTGAGTTCGTCTTCAGAGACCACCAGCCCGAGGGGAGCCAGCGTTGTGCTGTCATACTCCAACACGATTCCGTTGTGCACTCCCAGAACGCGCCCACACGCCATGTGCCACCAACACACAGCCCCGTCTTGCCCGGCATTGCACAGGTTCTCAGGGGAATAGATATCGTCCACGTAACACCCATCGTCCTGCATCCATCCATCCATCCATCCATCCATTCATCCATCCATCCATTCATCCATCCATCCATCCATCCATCCATCCAATCACGCAGCCTATTCATTCATTCATTCATTCATTCAATCAATCAATTCAATTTATGTGTCCGGCTACTTCTACTGGTTAGAGACTTGTGCAGGCCAGCGTTTGAGCCGCATCCTTTTGTGAATACTCGCGAAATGCGCATCGATAATCTAACCAACGAAGATCGCCCCCCCTGCTTGAATGCAATCAGCGGATCTGTGAGGAAGCCTTGAAGACGAAACAGAAAATCGAAGCAGATGGGCAGCCAGTCGGGCAGAAAGAGCGACACCGAGAGCGAGAAAGAAAGGGAAAGAAAAACCCTGTATAGTTTCTCCTTCTTGCTGCCTCATTCTGTGTGCTTTCCTTTTTTCATTGGTACTTTCTTGCTTGCTCCTTTCCTTTTTTCATATCTTCCTTCTTTCCTCTCTTTCTCCCCCCCCCTTTTTCTGTCTGCCTGTCTGCCTGCCTTTCTTACTTAGTTTCTTCCCTCCAGTGTTTGTTGGTGTATGTTTCTTTCTTTGTCTTCGTACTACATTTCTTTCTTTCTTTCTTTCTTTCTTTGTTTGTTTGTTTGTTTCTTTCTTTCTTTGTTTGTTTCTGTCTTTCTTTCTTTCTTTCTTTGTTTGTTTCTTTCCTTCTTTCTTTTCTTTCTTTCTTTCGTTCGTTCGTTCATTCATTCATTCATTCATTCTTTCTTTCTTTCTTTCATTCATTCATTCATTCATTCATTCTCTCTTTCCTTCTCTCGTTCGGTCGTTCCTGCGTTCGTTCTTTGCTTCTTTAATTGTTTTTGGCGACTGACTGACCGTCCTACCGAAAGACAGGCAAATAAATAGAAAAGCAGACAGAGCCAAGGACTGAGGTCAACACAAAGTGAGAACGGGCTAAAGAAAGAAAGAAAAAAAAGGGTAATAGGTACGTGCAGGGAGAATGAATGTTGTTTATCCTTTCCCTTCCTTCCCTTTCTGACCTCCATGGGCTTGTACACCTGCATCCATCCCTCTGTGTCCTGCATTTGCTCAGGGGGATGGGCGAAGATGACGCTCTCTGTCGACGAATCTTCGAACGACACCGTCACGTCGAGCCTCTCTGTGGCTTCTTCTGTGCCCTTCCCACCCCCTCTCCGTCCAGGCTCCCCATGGTCAATCGTGCTGATGGTGAAGCCCTTTCTATTTCCCCGTATCAAACGCGACTGCCGTCTCTTGTCACGGGAACTGCGTGACCCCATCACCCCTGTCTGCGCAAACACGCAACTGCCCCTGCGGTCGCCATCAGGAAACGTGATCGAATCCTGGTAATCCTGTCCCAAGTGGAAATGACCAGAAAACCACGCCTTTATACACCGATGTTCTTTGACCAACTCAATGAACCTCCCCGCATTGCTCTTCGAGTGGTTCAACCAACAACACCCATTCACCACATGGAGCGCCTGCACCACGCGGAGACCACTCCCCGTCGGAGGAGCGTGGGAAAAAACAAACACACGCCAGCCATCACTCGCGGGACAGCTTTTGAGCGTCTCCTCGAACCATCTTAGCTGTTCATCATCAACATAGACTTCGTGACTCGAGTAGACGGCGTCTCTGAAGGCGGTAGTTGCAAGACCAATCAGCAGCGTCTTATTGGCAACTTCACGCTTGAAATACGGTTTGGGTTTTCCCAAAATGTTGCAGAATGCCTCCAGATTCGCGCCGTCTGTAGAGAATTCATCCATGCCTTCCAGGTCGTGGTTTCCCGTGATTACCTCAAACGGATAACCATAACTGTTCAGGTACGCACTAGCAAGCCGGAAGCTTGCGCTGGTGCCACTGAAGATCTGCTCTGTCTGGTCGACGCTTTTGGATTCTCCGAGGTCGCCCAAGGAAACAACACACGGAGACGGGGAGGCACAGAGAATGCCCTGTAGTTGTTGCCTGCCCTCTATGTGGTCTTCCATGTATCTGGGGTCTAGGTGGAGGTCTCCTAAGACCGCTACCGTGAACTCATCCTCCTCTCCCTTTACTGGAGTGCCATGAAGCGAAGAGACACTGCCGATTCGACCCGACGGGTCCCGTGTTTGGGTGCGAAGTAGAAAGGGGGGGCGGAAAGCCGGCACTACTGTGGAAAGGAGACACAGAGGCCAACAGAAACGAACCAAGAACCGCATGATTGCTTACTATGGCTGCACACGGGAAGATTGTACATGGAAAATAAACGATCGAATGGCCAGACCCCTCAAATTAGGCTCCAATTGAAATTGCCACTTAATTCCCAGAGAGTCTCATGCAGGCCGGGTCAATTCATCGTGACATCCTGTGACCATGCATTGACCATGCAGACTGATGTTTCAGGCAAGGAGGCTTTTATCCGCGGTGTCGCGCACACTGCAGGCATGGGCCGGGGGGGGGGCCATGCATGCATGCACGCAAAGCTACGTACTGCCCTAGCATGCCCTAGCTGCCCGCGCGCCCCCCCCCCTTTGCAAAAGCCCTCAGCTTGCGTGCAAACAACACTCAGTGCATGCATGTGCTGACAGCTATTGACAGCTTTGTGTAGTGTTGCATGCACGAGAGAGACGAGACAGGCTCATTGAGTGATTCGTCGGGAGTTGAGAAAGATGATTCATTGAACAGACAACGGCCGATCCACAGCATTACACAGAGTGTCAGAGACTTTGACAGCCATTTACCTCCAGCTGCAAGTAAGCCTGTCTCTTCTGTACTCTGACAGCTGTCAGACTCACGAAACATCGATCAAAATTCGTATGTATCAACTCACTCTGACGTTCGCGTAGACGGTCAGACTTTGTCCGACTGTCGTGTGGGCGGGATCCATTCGTGTCGCATCCCAACCCCTGATTGCCCACAACACATCTGTAGCATGGATTTGTGCTGTGCGCATCTTTGGCTGGTTGCCGCTTTGCTCCTCGTTGCCGCGGCGTCCGTACGTCCCTGTCCCGGTCAGGGAGGTATAGCTGACACAGTGAGAAGATGCGCTCGAAAACAGAGGGCACCCAGAGGGACTGCACCAATCCTCTCCCCCCCTTTCCAGAAGTTCCCCTTAGGAGTTACAGAGACGGGCGCACCTGCTCTTTTGGTGGTAGGGTCGATGAATGCTGACGTGATCATCGAGGTCGACAGAATCCCCAAAGAGGGAGAGACCGTTGTCTCAACCCGCCCAAGCACCAAGACGCTTCCCGGAGGAAAGGGATGCAACCAGGCCATCGCAGCTGCCAAGCTTCGGAAGGCCCCTGTACGTTTTGTTGGAGTGATAGGCAATGACCAGGGGGCACAGATGTTAGAGGAGGCCTTGAAGAGAGAAGAAGTCGATGTCTCCAGATGCATTCGCAGAGAGGACGTTCCTGCAGGGCAGGGCCTCGTATTGTTGGAGCCAGACGGGGAAGTGGCGTGTGTGGTGGTGGGGGGTGCCAATGCACACTGGCCAGAGGTGGCAACTGAATTTTGGGACGAGGCAGTGAGAGGAGCAGGCGCAGTTCTGCTGCAGCAAGAAATTCCGTCGGCAGTCAATGAGAAGGTCGCAGAGGCAGCAGCTCGGGCGGGGGTTCCTGTGTTTTTGGATCCGGGGGGTGAGAATCGAGCGCTGTCTGCGCAATTCCTGCGGCACGTGTCTGTGCTTTCACCCAACCTGACGGAATTAGAGCGGCTGCTCGTTCAAGGAGAGCAGGGGCACAGTGGAGAATGGGATCT
>JAHBMJ010001998.1:24347-49347 GCA_018398765.1 Chromera velia | reverse complement strand
TAGACTGGCAAAAGGTTCTCTGGAATCCTCTCTGTGTTCTGGAGTTGAGCAGGTCAAAGAGGCCCTACAGCACAAATATCTTTGCAGAGCATATATATCTGATCCTGAAAAAAAATTATGAGCAACAGCATATCTCTGTTCTTGGTCCGGTGGGTTGCCGTGACAGTGGCACTCTTCGTCCCCCACCTCGGCCTCGTCGGTGCACACGACGCAACTGTCACCAGCTCTTCGTCTCTCTCTGGAGACTTGCAGCCGCGCATCGCGCAGAAGTATGAATTCTTTGTCAGTCCATGCAACCAAATGACGATGTATCTATATGTGCGTGAGGGAACAACTGCATGCACTTAGACTTCATTGGGTGTGTCAGAGTATTGTTGGGGCGAAACAGCACTTCCACGCTGCTGCACAGCATGAGTCGGTCGGTGGACTGCTGCCGTGACAGGTTGACAAACAACTGCGTGCATGGCTGGTTGGATGAGTGCATGGGCCTGCATGGTTTCAACATTTCGTGCATGTCCCATGCAACCTGGCAGGTCATTTGTGGAGAGGCAGGCAGGCAGGCAGGCAGGCAGGCAGGCAGGCAGGCAGGCAGGCAGGCAGGCAGTTTTCGTGCTTCTAGAGTGGGTCGTAAATCCAGTAGTGAATGAATGTCCGGTTGAATGAGCACATAACCGATTTAATTGCCAGTGAGGGACCATGTGTGTGAGGCAACAATTGACCGGCTGGTGGTGACAGACCAACTGAGTATCTTAGGTGTGCTGGCCAAGGAAGGAAGGAAGGAAGGAAGGAGGGAAGGAAAGAAGGAAGGAAGGAAGGAAGGAAGGAGGGAAGGGAAAAAGGAAGGAAGGACAGAAGGAAGGAAGGAAGGAAAGAAAGAAAGAAAGAAAGAAGGAAAGAAGGAAGGAAGGAAGGAGGGAAGGAAGGAAAGAAGGAAGGAGGGAAGGAAGGAAAGAAAGAAAGAAAGAAAGAAAGAAGGAAGGAAGGAGGGAGGGAGGGAGGGAGAAAGTGAGTGGGTGAGTGAGTGAGTGAGTGAGTGGGTGAGTGACACGATCGTCCCTAAGGGCAGGAGGATGCATGGATGGCTGCGACTCGTCTCTCTCACTTGTCCTCTTCTCCTTCTCTGACTGCATGGCTCTCGCTGCAGACTCGTCAGGGCCTCTCTCCGAAAGAGGTCGAAAGCCTGCTCTCGAACTTCAAGGCCGAAGGAGGAGACGGAGACGGACAAAGAAAGACAAAGACGTGTCTCTCTTGTCCTCCCAACAAAGAGACCATTGAAGCCCCGCATTTTGGAGGGTGTTACCCAGGACTGCGCATACAGATGAACTACCTAGGTGCAGGGGCCTTCGGAAAGGTGGCGTCGGTGTCCATCGATCCCTCAGACAGCAGCAGCAGTCATGAGAGTCTCTACTCGGGTTTGGAGACGGGGAACATGTATGCCCTCAAGTACTTCAACGCAGGAGCTTGGACGCCTCCGCTGGCAGATTTTGCAGTCTCTGCAGCTGCTGCTCATGAAAGTGCCCTGCAGGAAATATGCGTAGGGGAGGAGGCAGGTGAAATGGGGGTGGGGCCAAGAGTGCATGGCGCCTGGTTCTGCAAAACAAAGCATCAGGAGTTCGCCTTCGTGCTGATGGAACAGCTGCAGATGACAATAAGTAATGTTCTCCAGAAGGCAATAGAAGAGAATTTGATCTTCACACCCGACGCACAAAGGAGCCTGATGGGCCTCAAAGAAAAATTCTTCATGGGGGGGTACAGTCAGGAAGATGACCACTTTGGGAATGCGGGGGTGGACATGGAGGGTCGATTCAAGTTGTTGGACTTTGGGATTGTGAGACCCTCTCAGTGGGCGGTGGGCATGAAGGCAGCAGAGCAGGAAGCCGACGTTCTGGTGAGCCTCTCTGGAGCGATCGAGTCCGTTGCTTTGAGGCTGGTCGTGCAGATGCCCAACATCCCCTACTTCTATCACGGGAAGCACAAGGACGGTCTCGTTGGGGGACGAGTCATAAGGGAATTGAAAGAGAGGAAGTACGTGTGGGGATCCCTGGCTGCATCGATCGAGAAGGTCGTGTACCCGTTTCCGAAGAATGAAGAGGAGATCGCTGAAGAGGGGGATCATCTTCGGCAGTTCCGGCTTTCTGGTGGCATGCAGCCGCGAGTCGCGAAGACATTTGAATTCTTTGTGAGTCTGCGACAAGTGGTGCACAATTTTGAATCGATCAGAGGTTATGTCACTGACATGAAAGAACTGGAGAGCTAGAGAGCTCGTGATTGGCTGAGTCCTTGAGTGAGTGAGCGAGCAAGCGATTGACTGAGTCACTTATTGTCTAAGTGAGTGAGTGATTAAGTGCGATGGAAAGTGAGTTCGTGAGTAAGTCAGTGAGGGAGTGACAGAGCAATCATGGTTCTCAAAGATTCGATTTGTCTCTTTTCTTGGTGATTCATGCATTCTTTTCCTCACAGTTTGTGACCGTTTGTACATGCAGACTCGGCAAGGCCTCTCTCCAACGGAGGTCGAGCAGAGACTCTTCACTGCCAAAAACGAAGAAGAAAAAGGAGAAAAAACGACGAAGTGCTTCCTCTTCCCGCCTTCGAGAGAGACAATCGAAGCCGTTCTTGTGGAAGACTGCCACCCTGGTCTCCTCTCACATAAAAGCCTGGGGGAGGGGGCGTTTGGACAGGTGGAGTCTGTGACTCTCGACCCCTCAGACAGCAGCAGTCATGAGGGTCTCTACTCAGGTTTGGAGACGGGAAAGACATACACCCTCAAGCACTTTGATGCGGGGGGGTGGGTTTCTCCGGCTGCCGACTTTTCGGTCTCTGCAGCAGCTGGTCATGACTCCGCCTTGAAGGAGATCTGCATAGGTGAAGAGGCAGGGAAGATGGGAGTAGGACCAAAAGTTTTTGGCGCCTGGTTCTGCAAAACGAGGATTGAGGAGTTCGCTTTTGTCCTCATAGAGCAGCTGCAAATGTCGGTTGACGACGCGATTGAAAAAGCAGCCAGAGAAAATTTGATTTTCACACCCGACGCACAGAGAAGTCTTTTTGGCCTCAAGGAGAAGTTCTTCATGGGGGGGTACAATCACGTAGATGATCATTTTGGGAATGCGGGGGTGGACATGGAGAGCCGCTTCAAGTTATTGGACTTTGGGATTGTCGAATCCTCAAGCTGGAAGGCAGCAAAGAAGGCGACAGAGCAAGAGGCCGACATACTCGACGCTCTCTCCGAATCGATGAATTCGGTTGCGAGGGAAATTAGCACAGAGCTGCCACGACTCCCTTACTTTCAGGATGGGAAGCATGCGGACGAATTAGTCAGCAACCAGATCAAAAAGGAACTGAGGGAAGAGACCTACGTGTGGGGGTCCCTGGTTGAATCTGCGGGGAAGGTTGTGTTCCCGTTTCCGAAAAATGAAGAAGCAGAACGTCACATGGACGGTAGAGGCACTGGCCCTAGGGGAAATGTCTGACCCTCTACCGTCCTGCTGCCGCGTGTAGCGAAGAAATTTCAATTCTTGGTCAGTCGGTCGGTCGAGTGCTTTCCTTCCTGGTTTTGTTTCGAATTAGAGGCTTTTGTTTGAGACAAAAGAAATGGTTTGTGTAGGAGCTGCTCATAAGGAATTCATTGGCTAAGTCAGTCAGCGAGTGACAGAGTGTTGGCCGCCTGAGTATCTGAAGGAGTCACTTTATTGCTGAATCGTCGATGATTTTCTTTGCTACTTATCTGTCCCTGTTTATGCAGACCCAGCAGGGCTTTTCTCCGATAGAGGTTGAGAAGACTTTGCTGTTCAAAACTGAAGGAGCAAAAGGAGGGCCACAGACATGTTTGTCTTCCCACCCACCCCCAAGGAAAACCATCAAAGTTCCCCGAATAGAAGACTGTCACCCAGGTCTCCTCTCTCACAGAAGCCTGGGGGAGGGGGCGTTTGGGCAGGTGGAGTCTGTGACTCTCGCCCCCTCAGACAGCAACAGCAGCCATGGGAACCTCTACTCAGGCCTGGAGGCGGGAAAGACGTACGCCCTCAAGCACTTTGATGCGGGGGGGTGGGTTTCTCCGGCTGGCGATTTTGCAGTCTCTGCAGCAGCTGCTTTTGAAAGTGCCCTCCAGGAAATATGCGTGGGAGAAGAGGCGGGGAAGATGGGAGTGGGTCCCAAAGTATTCGGCGCCTGGTTCTGCAAGGCAAGCGGGAACGACTTTGCCTTTGTACTGATGGAACAGCTGCAAATGTCGGTTGACGATGCCATTGGCAAGGCAGAAAAAAAAAATTTAATTTTCACACCCGACGCACAAAGGAGTCTTTTTGGCCTCAAGGAGAAGTTCTTCATGGGGGGGTACGATCACGTAGACAATCATTTTGGGAATGCGGGGGTGGACATGGAGGGTCGATTCAAGTTGTTGGATTTTGGGATTGTGAGACAGTCCAAGTGGGAGGTGGGCAAGAAGGCAACAGAGCAGGAGCCCAAAAATCTGGAAGCCCTGGCTGATGCGATGGAGTCTGTGTCTGATGAATTGACCGTCGAGTTGCCACGACTTCCCTACTTTCAGGGGGGGAGGCACCGGACCGAGCTTGTGGGGTTACAGATCATGAGAGAAGTAAAGGCAAAAACGTACGTGTGGGGGTCCTTGACTAAATCCTCTGAGAAGGTTGTGTACCCGTTTCCGAAGAACGAAGAAGAGGACCGTCAGATGGCTCGGGGGGAAGCAGAGTCCTCTGGAGATTTTACCATGCAGGTGTCCTCTGGTGTCTGGTGCCATGCAGCCGCGAGTGGCAAAGAAATTTGAATTCTTTGTAAGTCTCAATGTGCATGTGCATGGGTCGAATAAACGAAGCATTCGATAATATTAGAAAGAGGGGGGGCAGCTAAAGCCTGATCGAGAGCTAGCTAGCTAGATAGATACATAGATAGATAGATAGAGAGAGAGAGAGAGAGAGAGAGAGAGAGGTACAGAATGGGCTGCCAGTGACTCCAAAGTCGTCTGAGCAATCGAGCTTGTGGGCGATTAGGTGAGGTTCTGAGAGATTCCTGCAGTCACTCAGCAAGTGAGTTGAAATAGTGAATTACCGGATTGTGTGGGGGGTTGCATTGGTCATCAAGCTCGTGACTGAGTGAGCAGGCAAGTGGGTGAGTGGATGAATGGGTGCATGAGGAAGTCAGCGAGAAGAGAAGTGGCTGATCGCGTTACTGACCACACAAACTGTAGAGAAATGGAGTCACACCTCCTTTCCCTTCTCACTGACTTCTCTCTCTCTCTCTCTCTCTCTCTGTGTGTTTATGCAGACCCATCAAGGCCTCTCTCCAGAAGAGATCCAACAGAAGATTTTCAACGCTGCTGACGAAAGAGGAGGGGAGTTGACGAGCTGCTTCTCTTCCCCTCCCCCAAAAAAGACGATTGAAGCCGCACGCATAGAGGACTGCCACCCAGGTCTCCTCTCACATAAAAGCCTGGGGGAGGGGGCGTTTGGACAAGTGGAGTCTGTGACTGTCGACCCCTCAGACAGCAGCAGCCATGGGAATCTCTACTCCGGCCTGGAGACGGGAAAGACGTACGCCCTCAAGCACTTCATGAACTGTGGCTGGGCGTCCCCCCTGTCTGCAGATTTTACCGTGTCTGCAGAAAGTGCCCACGAGGACGCACTGAGAGAAATGTGCATTGGGAGAGAAGCGGGGGAAATGGGGGTCGGGCCAAAAGTGTATGGTGCTTGGTTTTGCGACGTCAACGGTCTTGACTATGGATTTGTCCTCATGAAGCAGCTGCAGATGTCGGTGAGCGCGGCGATTGATGAAGCAGGTGACAAGAATCTGATCTTCACACCAGACGCACAGAAAAGCCTTCTGGGCCTCACAGAAAAATTTTTCATGGGGGGGTACAACCAGGTGGACAGTCATTTTGAAAATGCAGGGGTGGACACGGGGGGTCGATTCAAGTTGTTGGACTTTGGAATTGTCCAAGCGACCAAGTGGGAGGAGGGGAAGAAAACGACAGAGCAGCAGCCTAAAATTCTGGAAACCCTGTCAAATAAGCTGAAATTTTTAGCCTTCGATCTGTCTGACGACCTCCGAAACATCCCTTATTTCAAAAACGGCAAGCACAAAGATGAGCTGGTAGGCAACCAGATCATGGGGGAACTGAAAGAGGGGACGTATGTGTGGGGGTCCCTGGCTGCATCGACCGAGAAGGTGGTCTACCCGTTTCCGAAAAATAAAGAAGAGGAAAACCTTTCAGGGGTTTCGGGGGGTATCAGAGCAGAGGCGGAGGAGGTGCCAGAGACTGTTGCTAAAGCAGAGCGACACTCCAGTCATGTAGACACCGATGGGGGAAGTGTTGGTCCCAGGCGTAGAGGGGGGAAGCTGCTGAGGGGGGCTGCCATTACCGCTAAGTTGGAGAGAGAGAACGGGGCAGCAAGAGAAGAAGACCGTCTTCAACCTTCAGAGGTTCTTGCGTGATCATTCTTATGATGACCAGCATTGAGACTGGCATATTCTTAAAAAGTGGCATCAAACAATGGTGAGCGAAATTCAAATCTGGTTGTATGACTGTTCATATCACTGTTCGTTGGACCTTCAAAACGTTTAACCATCTTTTGTTAAAACATCTATAAAATGAGAATGTTAGGCATATATACATGGGCACATTAGATATGAAACAAAGTTATAATGGATTTGCAAGTAAGAGGAAAAACGTAATAAGAATTTCATAATCAAAAATTTTAAGACGACTTTAAAATAAAATGAGACTATTATTAGTACTATACTACATTAATGAATGAGTTGTTAATTTGATCATGATAGCTTTAACAGTTGCATAATACATTGCATGCTATAAGCTGAAATTTTAAAGCTTGTTCCATAAGGTGCTAGATAAACAATTCAATAACAATTTTGGTCTAGATTGTGGTTAATCATAAGCTCAACAAAAACAAAAATCCTAGAAATTTACAAAGAAATTTATTTAGGACTACGTTCAGGAAAGAAACCAACTTATATGATTCAAACTGCATCCACTGGCATACAAATGAGTATTGATAACTAAAGTGATAAAGTAAAACTGTACTACTAAAACATCGGTTACGACTCCACAGTGGTACCGAGGCTGGCACTTTTTTTGATATAGCGGCCAACTTAAAGTGTTTAATAATTGTACTAAGTTTTTTGCTGTACTAGGCAACCATTGGTAATAATGAGCCACAATGCATTGTTGACAAATTTGTTATTACAGACTGTATAAGCGTCAATCGGCATCATGCACTTTAATGAATTTTGTGAAGAGATGTCATCTGTAAACAACTTGAACACTCATACCCCATAACAATCTCACAGCGACTGCGAGTACTCGATACCCACGCGAGTGCCGTTTTATTATTTTAGTTGTATTTGACGCTTTTCGAACTATCTCGGTCAGCGATGGCCTTTTACCGTGGACCTCCGCCGCCAGAACCCGGGCCCTAGAACTGACGTTCGAGGGCTTGCCTCTATCGATCCCATTCACACTGGCTTTTTCACACCTGATTCATCCTCCAGTGAATTTGAGAGCCTCTTTGAGTTTCTCTAGAATATCTCCGTCGAAGTCGAGAAGTTTACCCCCCTCAGGCTGATCCTGGGAGTTCCTTTCCTTTCCCGTTCCCCTCCCGAATCGAAACAGCGACTTGAGCTTTGCTTCAGGGTCTTCTCCTTCGTTGAAGAGGTCAGTGAAAAGACAGGAAAATTTCGAACACTTCGTGGAGTTCCCTTGGTACTTTCCGTCCGCGGCTGCAAAAAAGAATTAAGGCACAAAATGAGAAAGACCATGGGAACAATTGCATGGCAGGAAGGAAAGATAGTTGCAAAAGTCAACAAGAGAACACGAAAAAACATTTAGCTCTCTCAATACTATATTAAGCGTATACATTGATCGATCGATGTGGACAGTCAATGAATTTGCATTCATTTAGATCGAAATGATCGAACTCAGACCAACCCCCCCACGCCATCACCCACATACCTTCACACTCCGCCTCAGGCACAACTGAGCATTCAGAACCCGAACAACACGCCCCGCTGCTATCGCCTGTTTCGTCTGTGCCGCAGATAGGGACAAGAGACGGTGTATCGCAACTCACAGCAGAATTGCGCTCACCATTGTTCGCTGCACACACACACACACACACACACACACACACACACACGCACACACACACACACACACACACACAAACACAAGTTGCCCCCCATATACAGGCACCAGAGAACCCCCGGATGTATGAAAAGCGACTGAAGAAAGTCGAGCTAGTCACAAACCCCACGCACTCCAACCGAACATATTAACCGAACAAAAATCTGGTCAAAGCGGTACCTTGCAGCAGAGAACATGCAGTTGATTGATATGACAGTGATTTGGAGCAACGTGAATGAACGAGACTTAAAATATATGATGACATACACAAGCCATGGATGGAGGTCAGTGCTTCATCTAGCTGTCTGGAAACTGTATCAGTGCGAAAAGCAGTCCCACACCCTCTCTCTCTCTCCCTCCTCCTTTGTGTGATTCTTTTCCCCCGTCTGTTCTTTCATTGAACCTCCTGTTCGTTCCCCTTTTCTTCCTTCATTTGCTTCCTCCTTTCTTCCTTTCTTGCGTTCTCTCTCTCTCTCTCTCTCTCTCTTTCTCTCTCTCTCTTTCTCTCTCTCTCTCTCTCTCTCTCTCTCTCTTCCACTTCATCTCATCATTCCTCTCCTCTTCCGTGGCAGTTCGATCATCCTTTTGTCTGTTTCTTGATCGGTCCTTCATTCTGCCTAGCTACCTGTGCCCCTGTCTGTCCATGCGTGCGTTCCTCTACGGGACATCTGTCCGTGTACATGAAGCTGACTATTTATCCATCCGACTTCGATCCGACCTCACTGACCGACCTGCGCAGTCTTGGGAGCTCAGGTCTCTGCATTCACCGTCAGGAAGGCAACACGCTGCGAGAGCCTCTGGGAGCACCTCAGCACACCCTGCAGAGAAACATGTGTGTGTGTGTGTGTGTGTGTGTGTGTGTGTGCGTGCGTGTGGGTGCGTGCGTGCGTGCGTGCGTGTGTGTGTGTGTATGCCTGTGTGCAGAAGTGTGTACGTGCGTGTAACATCTCGAATTACTGCATCTGAGGTAGCGGCTTACTGAGGGTGTGGCGTCGTTCCTCTGTGACTCGATGTGATTGATGGTCTTCGGAGACAGACAGAAGGAATTCATGATCGTGACATAGAGAGCTGCAAGTCGAGCTGGAAACGGAAACGGAGCGGTGGCAAGGAGGGTGTCGGAACGGACTCAGGACTCAATAGAGGTCTTGTTTTGCATCAAGACACAAGGCGGCCATGCATGCTGTCTGCATGTCTGGGCCATGCCGACCTACCAGAGGGAGGCGGAGCATTCGCAGGTGTGCCCATGCACCCGCCTGAATCGTTACACTGATCGTTCTCCGTACAAGGATCGCTGTCGTCGCACCCGGTCCCTGTCAACGGAGGGCCCGAAAGGCATGCCCCCCCAGAGCACATGTCCGGTCCTGTGCACACGTTTCCGTCCTCACAAGAGGCGGCATTGTTGGTCGACTCGCAACGGGCCCCTGGCGCGGCATTGTCGACACACACGTCGTCAGTGCAAACGTTGTCGTCGTCACAACAGAAAAATGAACCTGGAGACAGAAACTGTGGGGGTGCTGCATTTGCTGTGCATCTCAGGGCACTTGGGCAGCACTCTTCACTGCCTGCCGCACCTGCGCACTCGAGTCCAGACTCGCAGCAGTTGGGGGGGTCTGTGCAGGCTCGAGCCTTCGGGCAACATTCTTCATTGACGCATATGGGGGTCGTTGAGGAGGGGTCACCGCAGCAGCTGTCTCCACACCGAGCACCCCCGGGAGGGCAGCACAAACCAAACGAACAGCTTTCCCCCCCCGCCACAAAGCAGCACTTGCTCGTGCCATCTCCACAGTCTGAGCAGCTTGTACCGGGACTGCAGCACGATCCTTCACAGACCACAGTGCTCCCTGGATTACAGCACAGAGAAATGCCCTCTGAAGCCGAAGTGACACAGCTCCGGCCCATGCCGGCGTCACAGCACACACTCCCTGTCGGGGTGGGACACAGAGTCAGAGCTCCCTGGGTGGTGCCGGGACAGCACACGGCGACTCCGTTGGGATCCTCGAGGCAGAAAGGTTCTTCCACAGGACACAAGACTGAATCGCATCCCTGGGCCCTCACCTTGTGGAATAGGCCTGCGAGGATCGAGGCAGACAGGACGGTAGGGGAGGTCGGACAAGAAAATGAAGAAGTCACAGTGCATGCATGCATTGCTGCTGCTTGGTGCCGATTTGCTTTAGCATGTGTCTACTTTTGCTTGAGAGATCGAACAGCCAAGCAATGAAGAGCCTGGTGAATGCCTGAGGACCTAGCTGACTTCCTGATATATTTACCCGCTTAAAGACACCTAGGCAGATGCAGACTGGTAGACAGATAGACAGACTATAGGTTCTTTGTTTTTCTTCCTAAACAGACGGACGGACACACGCACACACCGCCAACAGAGAGAGGGGGGGGGGGAACGGGGGAGTCACTGACTGACTGCATGACCGACTGATTGCATGAATGGCTGACCGCCATTCATTTGGATGGGAGAGCAGACGTTTCAAAAATGCATGCAAGTGAACACTTGCATGTCCTTCATGGCCTGGGATACTTGTGCACTGCTAATTCGTGACTGATTCAGTGTCGAAAGCAGGGCAACGAGACAGGCGACCAAGTCAGATGGCATGTCAAGGAAAGTTGCATGAACCTGAGTGAATGAATGCGGGAGTCCTGGACTGCGGGCGTTCATCTGCGAACTGTCACAGCGAATGAGAATTTCAGCCAGACTGACAATGTCATTGAATATTGCTGGCGCATGCACTCATTCAAAGAGAAACACGGGGACAATTCCAGAGATGGAAACGTCGGAGCCCTGCGCACTCCAAGGCCGCCGAAGGACCCTTGCGCATGCATCTGTCAACAAGTACGCATCCATGCAACAAAGCGGACCTGCGATGAGAAGGATCCAGATGCTCAGTCTGGTGCTCATTGAATGCATGTATATATGTGTTTGAATTCTGAGGCAACCCGCAATCCAGAAAGTGGAACTCGAAGCTGCAGTTCCGGATGTCAGTCCCGTTGCTTCTCTGCGAGCTCTTTAACTGTATGAGAGAGAGTGTCCTCGGCGCAGACACGAGAGCATCGATCGAAGTCATGGAGTGCGGCGACCTGCCGGGGCAATCTTATACATGTACTACTACATGAGAGCGGGCGCGTATTGCGCGCTGACGGGAGTACACAAACTATGTGTTTTTGTCACTCTTGAGACTCTCTGTGCAAAAAGTGTCACATGGGCGGGAGAAGGTTGGACTATAGACTATATAGTACTGTAAGATCGTCCTTTTTCAAAAGTTCACCGCCATATTCGAGGTGAGCTCGAAAGTTGGTAACTTGGTAGTCCAAAATGTATGTGTGGAACAAGTTTAAAATCGATCATGGACCGCAGTTACATAAGATAAGCTCAAAATTGTATTAATTTTATCAATTATAGCAATGCATGTAAATCAATTATCAATCAGTCAATCATTTAATCAATCAACAGCTCTAGTCAACAGCTTACAAGTTGAAACGTAATGAAAGTCAGACTCGAGTCACTAAAATGTAACTAAAACATAGAACAGTCAAATACAATCAATGAATCAATTCAAAAACATATATAATCAATCAAAGCTTCATTTTATTCTTAAATAAAAAAAAAATTAAAAAATATACATACCAAGCGAGCACTTCAGGGGATCTCGCGCTTAGCCTTATCTCTAGAGTTGAGTGATTGACGATCTCTTGCATGAACATGGGCTGCTGGGAGCACGGCTCCACTCTAGCAAAGCCAACTTCATTCATTCATAAACGCATGAATGGCAAAAGCTAGGGCAAAGATGTAGTAGAAAGAAACGGACTAAATTGTACTTATAAAAAAACTTAGAAAAGAAACTATACTACAAGCTAGAACAGGATCATAAAAAAATATAGAAAAAAATGAACAAAACAGACACAGGAGATACATGGCGGGAAAGCCCCACGGCCACAACTCTCTCTCTCTCTCTCTCACACACACACACACACACACACTAACACACTCACTCACACACACACATACACACACACACTCACACATAGACACACACACACTCACACTCACACACACACACACTCACACACTCACTCACTCACTCACTCAAAGACACACACACACACATACACACACACACACACACATGCACACACACACACACACACACACACACACACACACACGCACGCACACACACACACACACACACACACACACACAGAGAGAGAGAGAGAGACCCCACACACACACACTGACTGAAGGGAGACGCGAGAAAAACGGCAGGGACCCACCCTGGAGAACGACACTCAGCCAGGACTGACACAGGAGGAGGACGGGAGAAAGCACAGTCTCGCAAAATGAACAAGGGAGAAAAAAAGAAGCAAGTGTAAAACAGATTTCCATTCCTATCGCTTTTTGAATTGAACTCACCAGAATACGAATATTGTTGATGCCGTACTCATGTCTGCGGCTTTTCTGTGTGGTCACAAAGGCACAGACAAGTCTCCCTGGCGGGCCGATGTCTCAAAAGAGGAACTTAAAGAATTGACATCATGGAAACTAGCCTCCGTCACACTGTGCCTCTACTTCGCTGTCTCGTCTATCCCTTTGCAGAGGGAACGACGCCCCCTCCCCCCCCTCTCTTTTCGATGCGTCTCGTTCTCTCTTCCCTCCGTACAGTCAGCCAGTAATTTCCGTCGCTCGCACTGCCTGCGACACCAGTCAGCGTCAGCAAGGCACACACGCAGGCGACACAAGCAAGAGAGGTGGAGAGAAGCCCCCCCCCCTGCTTTCTCTCACCGTTTATGTACTGTAGAGGAGGAAGGGCGTGGAGAGACGAGACGAGTCGGATACGGATTCTGACAGAGAAAGGAATGAAGGAAGGGAGGAGACGGAACCACAAAGGTCGAGCTGGTCACCTGGTGGTGTACCCATAGTCTTCTGCCCAGAGGTTGTCTCTGAGTACCTTCATTTCTGGAATGTTCTCTGCGTCTTTTGGAACTTGGAACTTATCGATGGCCTCCTTGGCCTTGTTCAGCACTTCACTGAACTTCTCTTTTCCCTCAGGCTCGATCAGCTGCCGCCACGCCGTGTCGTTGTACATCAGGGCGACAGAGGGAACATCCACCACCTCCGCGTCATACGCAGCACGCGGACACTCATCAACGTCTACTTGGAGAAAGGAGTGCTGCGGATAGGAGGCTGCCATCTTTTGGAACTCGGGTTCCAGGATCTTCCCCCAAAGGGAGAATTTGGCATTGTACCAGGCAACCACAAGTTTCTCCCCCCCCTGCACTGCTGACTTAAACGTCTCCATATCCTTCACTACGGTCAAGTTCGAGGGCGCAGCACAAAACGACCTGCAGGCACCAGCCTGACCCAGTCTACGCACTCCACCCACAGACCTAACAATGCCGCGAATCATGCTTCCGGACCGTACGAAAAAATGACCAGAAAACGCGCCCCCTCCTTGAATGAATGAGACGATCAATTCAGTGCACGTTCATGAAATGGTCTTGAAGAGGGGCCCTGCGAGACGTATTTCTTGCTTTAAATTTACACTGTCGCACACCGGGAGAGACAAGATGTCGCAAGCATGTCGCAAGCACACTTGACACAGAAAGCAGTATGAATACCGCGATCGTGACAGCAGCTACGACAATGCTACGACAGCAATGATCTGACAAATTCTGACAATCATTCAATGTCTGAAAATGTGCCGGCAGAGACGGCCGGCCCGAATGACCGCCGGGCGGCGGCGGACCCAGCGCCTCATGGACCCCGCGCGCGCGTCTCCGCGCGCGCGGCGACACCGCGCGGCCCTTCGATCGAATTTGACGTCGACCGTCGCGTCGAAAAAGAAAGCCTTTGATAGACTTATAGACTTTGAAAGACGCTGAAGAAATGCATCATTCGTCGATCTGTATGAGCGGCTGCATACATATATGGACGAATACTGATAGAAAAGAGCCACTCCTCGAATGATTCGAGAGCAGAGAACAATGCTAGTCGCAACTTTTCTCGTGTCAGCCGTTGCCCTCGCGTCCAACGTTGCAGCTGCGTTTGTTGCCGTCTCCACGTCTCCGAGTTCAAGACGAACAGTACGGGATGCCAGTCAAGGCTTGCCAAGCCTAATCCTCAGGAAAACCGGAAACAGCTCTCTTCCACCTGCCCAGGAGCCTGTATTTCGTTGGAGCAAGTCAGATTCTGCATCTGACGAGAAAAAGAAGAAAAACAACAATGACGTTTTCGACTCAGACACAAGGCGTCTCCTAGGGATTAAGGACGCTTCCTTCTCCGCCACAGACAAATGGAAGATCCGTCTCCAGCTCACGAAGCCAATCACCTGGGTTCCCTTGTCACTAGTGGTTATGTGTGGGGCCGCAGCATCAGGGAACTACCACTGGATCTGGAACCCACTGGACGTCTCCGACCGCAATGCCGCGCTTGGGTTGGAGGACGCCGTGAAGGGGTTCCTTGCGGTTGTGCTTGCGGGGCCCTTCAGCGAGGGATTCGCCCAGACCATCAACGACTGGTACGATAGGGAGATTGATGCGATCAACGAACCTCATCGTCCCATCCCCTCGGGTGCGATTTCGAAGGAAGAGGTGTTCCAACAGCTCTGGGCACTCTTTCTCGGAGGGACTCTCTTGGCGGGGGCGCTCGATTGGTGGTCAGGCCATCAACAGCCTACGGTGCTAGGAATCGCACTGTTGGGCTATTTGGTCTCGTACATCTATTCTGCACCCCCTTTGAAGCTGAAGCAAAACGGATGGGTGGGAGACCTGGCCATCGGTCTCTGCTACATCTCGTTGCCGTGGTGGTGCGGGTTCGCCGTCTTTCGGGATTCTTTTGACCATCCAGTGGCACACTTTGGAGTGCCTGTACTTCTGTCACTGGCCGGGATTGGGGCGGGGATCGTGAATGACTTCAAGTCCATGGAGGGGGACAAAAAGTTTGGACTGAAGTCAATCCCAGTACTCGTGGGTGCAGACGCGGCAAAATGGATAGCTGCGATGGTCCCAGACGCCGCCCAGTTGGCGACTGCCGCCTATCTAGCGTCAATAGGTGAGCAGACGTATGCACTGGTGGTCCTATTGGCAATGGTGCCCCAGATTTTCTTCCAGACGACACTGTTGATTCCGGATCCTTTCGGTAATGACGTCAGGTATATGGCATCCTCCCAGCCGTTTCTGTTCCTCTCAGTGCTCGCCACAGCACTGTGTATCGGGAGGCACGAATGGGCAGCTGCACAGGTGTGAATTGATTCTTAATTCTACTGCATGAATGCGTGTTGTGTTGCTCGAAAAGCGTGCATGTACTCTGGAGACAAACTGCATGAGTGAACAGACGCATTGCGCACAGTAGACGTGGCAAAGAACATGTACGCCAGCCTGAGGGTTGGTATTCTAATTCTCTCTCTCTCTGCCTCAGTGGCTGCCCCTCCATGTCTACCAACCCCTCTCTCCGTCTATCTCTCTTTCTGCGTGGGCACAGTGGTACCAACATTCTCTTTCAGTGACATTCACTCACTTACTCACTCACTCACTCACTGGCTCCATCAGTGAGACTCGGTCTCACAAAAGACTTACGCACTCAATAAGAAATGCAAGCTCTCTCTCTCTCTCTCACACACACACGCACACACACGCACGCACACGCACACGCACACGCACACACACGCACGCACACGCACGCACACACACACACACACACACACGCACGCACGCACACGCACACACACACACACACACACACAGAGAGGGTCCAATAACATTTTTAGAATAAGTTTTTTAAGTTTCGGGAGCCCCACGGCAGAGTCTTCGAGATTCTTCGAGTACACAAAACGGCGACGGTGTCCTAAAACACCAATAAATCACTTATCACTTATCAGCAGTGTTCTAGAATACTAGTGAGGGTACTACTAAATGGTTTAGTTTGGCTAGTAGTTTGGTACCATCATTATCATCATTATTCACCATCGCTATCGGCCCATAATTTGGCCTATAAATAAGCGTCTAACGTTCAGTTGGTTCGATACGCAGCTGGACATACTGCTAAGGCAGTCTTCTCCCACGAAGGAAGATAACACAGGCAAGAACGGCTTTCCCGTGACGGCCACTCACTGAATTCGTGCGGTAAGGCAGAGTGGTCTTACATTCTCATACAGAACGTGTGGCTTTATCCTTTTTCTACTGAAATCTAGCTTAATCAATCAGAAGAAAAAAGAGCCAGAGAACCTTCATTCTGATAGGCTAGTTTAGATTGCGCCCTTTCACGTTCATATCTTGCCCCAAAGCTCCTTCTAGCCTGCCTGTTTTGAGGCAGACGGTGGTAGAATGACGGAAACGGCTGAAAAGACGGGCAAAAACGGTAGCCTGGCTTAGCTTTGTCCCCATTCCGCGAACTACTTCCCCAAAAGGGAGAAAACCTCATCCGTCTGACCCCGTTACCAGTGTTTCACACTCAGTACGCGTCGCATGCCGGGGGCGAGTAGGGTGCTTTTTGCCCCCCTAAAGCGGCGCATTTCTGCAAAAAACTCGTTCTCATAATTAGTAAGGAGTTAGAAGCTGAAACTTTGTGTAAAAAGACGGTGTAACGATAGAAAAAGAACTATGGAACAGATTTTGTATATTATTTCTAGAAACATAGGCTGTCATACAAATTTTTTGATTTTGAGGCCATTTTTTAACGGTTTTGAATAGTAAGAAAAACGGTATAAAACTTACAAAATTTGTATGGTAGCCTATGTTTCTAGAAATGATATAAAAAATGTGTTCCATAGTTCTTTTTCTATCATTACAACGTCTTTTTACACAAAGTTTCAGCTTCTAACTCCTTACCAATTATGAGAATGAGTTTTTTACAGAAAAGCACTGGTCTTCCATGTAGAAGGGGGCGCCAAAAGCACCCTACTCGCCCCCGGCATGCGGTGCACGCCAACTGCTTGTGCTGTTCAACTGCAAGTTGGTGAGGAACCCTTAAGAACTGGCGTCTGTTCCCCGGGCAGGTTAAACTTGCGAAACTGCCAAAAACTGCTTCCCGTCTCCTTCTCCATCTTTTTCCATCTTCCTCCTCAAATGCAAGCGCTCTCTTCCTTCTGGCCAAAAGGTTTCAGAACGGCATCGTATAGGAGTAAGACTTGCTTCCCCATCGAACGACCGATACCAATTGTCGAGCTAAACTGGTTGTTCCATGAGCAAGGAGGCAAACTGTCTTTCGTGGTTGCTCTCAGGCCGTCTCCTTAAGGATCGACGGGAATCGATGCAAAGCTAAGTCGATCTATGGTAAGAGACAGATTAAATCAATAATTCATATTAACTTAACCATGCCTTGAAACACTCATCACTGACTCATAGCCTAGTATAACATAAATTTTTATAGATTATTTCCAATGAAGATCATGATTAATATAAATTTCTTGAAAGACTTTTATTGAAACGTTCTTTAGCACGTTCTCTTATATATAATAAAAGAAGGTATAAAAAGTACAATAAAGAATGATTTCATACTGTATAACTTTCAGTCTTTTACGACGACGTCAATTACGCAAGTTACTATAAAATCATGCTATAGCTACTCGTATAGCTAGTTCGTCTTCAATGATATTGTCGGTCAATCAATGTCAATCATACTGTTTAACGTAACGTACTGTTATACACGCTTACTCCAATCTATCATTTCATCAATCTGACAAGACTTAGTCAGCTAAAAATTGACGATGCTGCCCTCAGGCTATAACCTTCCTTCTAGCCTTCTTTCTCTCCTAGGTTCTCCCATTTCTCCTGGATTTACAGCTCTCACTGGCATAAAATCGAAAATGACTTTCTAATGCCCTCAAATGAGCTCTTCAAGTTCCGCGAGCCTCTTTGAATCCATGACTAACTCATATACGACAGCTGGAGCAGCCATCACCCTACTTACGGATCTCCATAGAAGATCAACTTGGATGCCAGAGGCCTCGCTAACTGTCAGGTTCCTGAGAAGGCACAGTAGATAAGACACAGAAAATTTTTGAATCACACGCCTTTTGTAGCGACGTCAATACATCCTCCCGGAAAATCACCCTACCTGACAATTTAAGCAAAAACTGACAATGCTGCCCTTCAACTCGATCCCTTTCTCCCATGTTCTTCACCAAAACGTTGTTAGTAAAGAAGAAGCTTGGGTTCTCCTAAGATACACCGGGACTATGACTTTTCGTACTCTGTAATGGTATGACTGAATTGAGCGAATGAGTTCTCTCTATGAGTATTTGAATCATAACGGAGAGGTAAACATCTGTTAGAGAAGGAAAAGTAATTTAAGGGGAGAAGTACTAAAAACAGGTCCATCTCGGTCTTTAAGGTCAGTCCCATGGGCGCCAAAAAATTAAGTGAACTGCTGTATCATACGCCTGAATATCTTGTGCTGAAGTAAGAACTCTGGCGGTCTCCTAAAAAATCTTCTTTTTGCAGGGCAAGTCGATAGACACCTGCTGAGAAGTTTCGAGAAGGGTGACCGCCTAGGTGACCGCGGACTGAATGTATTTGTTCGAGATGGCAAGCAGAACATCTGCAAAGAAAACAGTGACAATGCAGACAAAGGAGGACCATGCACATTCCCTAGTGAGGAACGGGAGCAGAGGAAAGGAGATAGGGGGAGAAAGAAAGTAAGATAAAGTAAGCACTGGTAAGAGCCATACACATATACAAAACAAAGAAAAACAAAGAGAACACAACCAATCAATGATTGAATGTAAGAAGTACACGAATGAAGATGAGCGATAAGAAAATGCAAAACACTAAATAGACCAAGTTACGACACAAACTAGACATGATCACGTTCAGTCATAAATTCTTTTGTTCTTTTCTTCTTTCTGTCATCGTTTATGCCTAGGGGGCCGCACTATGGATATACCCAAGCTTCACCCCTAACTTTTCCTACATCCTTTTACACTATATATTATATCCCAAGTTATAAAATTAAAACTAGCAGATAAAACACATTCTGGAGTGTTATGTTGGGCTATTCTCAAGCTCTAGTTTAACTTCAGTCTTGAGAAATGTCAGTCCAAAGTCGTGTCACCAGGTTTTGTTGGGCTTGTTGCCTGTTGGGCTCTGTTGGGCCTTTTATCAGCTGCATGACAGGTTATAAAGCCCAACAATGCCCAACAGAGCCCAACAAGGTCCTTTCCATTCCCTACAAGCTTGTTTTATACGCCAGGTCTACGTATCAAAGCATATGAATACAACAGACACTATTTAAGACATTCAGCGCTGCACATTGGTGCAGTATGAGCCTGAAACTCTTCGTAAAACATTCATAATATACCAAAGAAAATTGAGACAAACCTGCACATACAATATTATTCAGAGAAGGGACTGTTTGAAAGAAAATGGATATGGGTTGAGAGGGAAGAGGCGGCTGGTGCTGCTGCTTCCGGATCCTCTCTGGCGACCTGAGCTGACTGCTAGAACACCAACAGTGTTTTATATTATTCTAGTATTCTTCCAGATCATTCTCATCATCATAATTGTGCGTGTTATGCATGTTGGGAGTGTTTGTTGGGCTGTTGGGCCATGTTGGGCTTTCTTGTTGGGCGTGTTGGGCGCCCAACAGCTTCCTAGCAAGGTGAAGCCCAACAGTACAACAAGCCCAACAGCCCAACAAAACCTGGCGACACGAAGTTTTTCATAAAAATGAATGCATGTTTCTAGTCTAACATAAAAACTAATGTTACTGTCATATTTTCTGTAATTTATAGTTTTTGGTTTTTTATGAAACTTCTTGCATAACATTCCTAGATTTTTGTCTGTTTTTCTTTAAAGTCAAGGGTCATGATCTACCTATATATAGAGTACAGCCCCCTAGCGCTTATGCCCTCTATGTTAAATTTGTCATCATTTCTCTCTTCTTTTGATTAGCTTTTGTTTCAGACTGAGTGTCTCTCTTCAGCGAGGGCCAGATGACAAGCTTGAGGAGTTAAGAATGGAGTAACATTGCAAAGCTTAATTGTACTTGCTTCCGACCTGTACAGGCACCGAATGCCTGACGGTGGGGTCCAAGACAGAGGCAGTAGAAGAGGGGAGGAACCGGAGTTTGGAGTCCTCCCTTCGTGCACTTAATGCATTCGCATTGAGAGGCACAATGGAGAATTGATGTACGAAAGGAATGAATGATTGAGTCTGAATGGACAGAGAAAGAATTTGAATTAACGACGAAAGATTGGCAGTAAAGAGTAAGAAGCAATGCGAAGAATGCAAGAAAACGCGCAAACACAACTTCATGTCGTGTTGAAGGACAATGCTTTCAAGTTATGATATCTTATAATCGTGTGTGTATTCCGAAAAGAGCCTCTGACAGATGGAAAATAATTATATTGTCTATAACATTGCTTGTGATGGAGACCTTTGTAAAGAACTTGCAAATTTCTCTATATATTACATCGATCTATATCGATTTCATTTTATGAGCATGACGAGCAGGCAGCATAGGAGAGACACCCGACAAGTCTGAGGACAAAATCTGGCTCGAGATCCTTACGAAGCTGACCATGTACAAAAGAGCAGTTGTTGCCTTCTTACATTCACGTCCTCGCTTGAAGGTCTCACAAAGCCACGTCTTCTTTTTCTTGCTGTGGACCATATTTTAAGCTTCTGCTACACTGTTTTGCAGATATGAGGGAGTGAGAGGCAATGGCACAGGGGGCTTTGGTTTTGGTTGATGGCTTATATCCCTGTGGAAACCTCCCAGAAGATCATTGGAAGCCTTAGGGCCCGCCTGCATACATCGATCAAGACTTATATACAGTAGCCAGGAGGGAGTCCATATACAGAGAAACTGAAGACTAACCATTTTATGATCGAAGAGAATTTGAAATTTAAACCAGAACCCGCATGGACGACACTGCCTAACGAAGTTGTCTGCTAGGTTGTCTGTCATGTGCACTTGCAACCTATCACTCATATCTATACTCACGTGAGTCATCTCATTCACTCTCCTTGACAAACGAATGGATGGATGGACGGACTGATAAAAGGTATGAAAAAAGACGACAAACACTAATACGCATACCAAAATTTGAATATTCTGCGCCACAGCCCTCAAATTCCCCTTGCTCCCCCGGTTTCCGTCCAACTTCGAGACCGATGTTGCCGCTCTACGCTCGTATTTAAAAGAATCAGATTTATCATTCGTAAGAGCCTTGCATGAGCAAAGTCGATGATATGCACACAGAGGGATGCAGACGTAGACAGAGATGTTCATTGACTCAGACTCATAGACATATACAGACACACACACACACACACACACATACATACACACATACACACACACACACACACACACACACACACACACACGCACACACACACACACACACAGAGAGAGAGAGAGAGAGAGAGAGAGAGAGAGAAAGAGAGGGGAGGGAAGACTCTGAGAGAGAGAGAGAGAGAAAGAGAGGTTGTCTGTACTCTCCCTGTCTCTAGGGGGAGGCACTTCAGCCGGTTACACCATGGTTACTGACCCTACACCCCCCCCTCTACAACGTGTGACATGTAACCATCAGTCAAAAATGGTGCCAATCGATTAGTTACGTTTGGTTACTCACAAAATTGGCTTCAAGATTGTTAAACAATTCAGGTTATGGTCAAAAATGATGAAAAATGATGTGTCACACTCACTTTGCCCCCAAACCCCCCGTAACCGGGTGACCCGTAACCTTTTTTGACCCCCCTCAAAAATAAAGTAACCTCCCTCAAAAAGTATTCAAACGTGTTCTAAACATCATTTTGAATGTTTTTAAAAGTTGAAAATTTGGTTGGTTACTGAGGTCAAAATGCTCGTAACCGGGTAACTTGTAACCTCTTTATGTGACAAAGGTAAAAAGAGGGTAAGCCAAAGTAACCACGTAGCCTACACTTCAAAAACATTAGATTTTGATGTAACTTGACCAAGCAGAGCTCCAGGTTGCCAGACTGGCTCGCAAAAATCTGTTTTTGTTCATATTTTATGTCATTTTAGGCTTAAAATCTACCATAACCTTCCAGAGTGCCCCCCCCTAGCCCTGTCTGCATGATATGCTGGCATCCGGCACACCATCCTGGTTTGAGAGACCCACCCTCCGTCTCACGAGCCTCCCCAAGTGGCCTGCTAGCAACTGGTCAGTTTTGACTGACTTTTCGGTGTCTACAGAGGCATTGGCTGCATATCTGCTACTGCTAGTTAGGAACAAGGCTTCAATACGATTGCTGCTGCTGCTTTTGCTGTCCTCCCCGCTTAGCCCAACAAAAAATTTAATTCTTCGCGCTCGTAAAATCGCTTCTTACATTCTTCAACCTATAATTATGACGGAAAAACGAGAAAGAACAATATCTTTAGAGAAGAGACAGGAATTTGATGGGTGTCTGATTTTTTAGAAGTGACTGACCGAATCAACTTTCAAGCCCCCCAATATTCTCTCCTTCCGTTTCTCTCCGGGGAGCTCCGCGTTTAGGCTTTTGAACACCCATTTCCTCCTGCAGCATTATGAGAGAGCATCAGAGCGTGGTGGCTAGTTACCGGATATTTTTAATTGAGCTTTGTTCGCTTCAACGTTGTAATGAAAATGCACTGACCATTTTTTCTTCCCTGGCTTGTATTTAGGATTGTCAGCATGCCTTCTAGAACTCTCTGTCTCTCTCTTTCTTCCTCTCTTTGGCCTCCTCACTGGTAGCGGGCATTGTGAAGAGTTACGAGGGAAAAAGCAGAGAGACGTTGATGAGGAGATTGGCGGAGAACTGTTGCAGAAGAAAAGATAAATTGATTTGACAAGAACGACTGCAGTCTGAGGGAAGCCGGACTGCAGGAAGTTACCAGTAAAGATGGTCAGTACAAGGCTGTCAAGAAGAGTATCCAATTAACTGCCCTACCATCAGTCAACACAACAGCACAATTAACGACAGAAGCCCACAGCTTGACTAAGCTTGACACATGGGTGATCACTGGAAAATATCTGTTGCGCGGCCCTGCAGGGGCGTCGCCTCATGCATATGCACTTTTCGCGACGCCCGGGGCCCGGCCCATGCAAGGGGCCAACTTCCCGGCCAAGCTATAGTCGGCGCGCCCGCGCGGCCGCGGCCAGGCGCTTGCATGTTAATTATTAATTGTGATGGCCGGTCCGCCAATCGCCGCGACTGACTTTCTCTCTTTATATAGTCCTTCGGCCAAATTCAAGTTCTTCTCTGTAATAGCTCTCGCCCGAGCTCAGTAGAGTCGTATTGCTCGATCCATCGAAGAAAGTCTGGATTTTGGCTTCATACAGTTCTCTGCGGTTCCTCTCGTCAATCAAAGGAACCTGACCGTTTCAGACCAACATACCGTCTCCACCTGGGTGTGTGGGTGCGGGTGTATCCATCTGGCCGGAGCTCTGACGGTGCATCTCGAGAGAAAATGTCCAGCCACATCCTCAGTCTTGAGGAGATTCAAGGGAGGCTTGTCAGTTGTGGGCCCTGCACTCTTCTTCTCCCTGCAGCAACGGGTTTTGTTTATGTGTACCCCTGCTCTGTCTGGTTGCGTATGTGCAGGACAAGCACTTTCGGCTGGTTGAACGTCTGGTGCTCTCAAAGCAGAACCACCACACTGGCCTCCTCCCTGCTTCTACAGAAATTAACGCACATGGAAACTATACCGATGCATGGTGGGTGCTCTTGCTCATGCGAGGCCATTTGGAAAGAGAGAAAGGCATCGCTTCTTTGTGTGTCTGACCTTCATGTCTGCACCGTATGCGGAAATGCGCATAGCTCGTTTTGGTCTTTCTGTGCTGTCTCAGCCTCTCTGCTTTTCTTGTCTTACCGCCCCAAGGCCATCCCCTCTCTTCTCTCCCTCCCTCACTCTCGTCCCCTGCCCTCTCTTCCCTCTCCTGCCAGAGATTTTGGAGGGAGAGGGAAATCAGACAGGCACGGGGTGGGAAACACCTGCCCTCCCTTCCCACTTACATCTTAATCACGCTGCCCCCCCTCCCCCCGCATGCTATGCCTCACCACCTCCCCTCCCCTCCCCTCCTCTCTCTGTGCAGGGTCCGAGATAACGTGTACTCGATTCTCTGTGTGGGGGGGCTCGCGCTGTGCTACCGGAAGGTCCCGGTGGGAGACCGCGCGTGGCAGCTGGAGACGGCCACGGTGCGGTGCATGCGAGGACTGCTCAACGCGATGATGAAGCAGGTCGGCCTGCCTGCCTGTCCGTCTGCATGTCTTTGTGCATGTGAATCTGTCTGCCTGCGTCAGTGTCTCCCTCCCTGCATCCCTCCCTCCCTCCCTCCCTCCCTCCCTCCCTGTGTTGCCATGTCGGCGTCCGTCCGTGGCCTGGCTTCTCTCATCTTCTCAGCCCCAAAGCCGAAACCTCATGTCCCGCTGTACAAAAAAAAAAAGAGTGTGCACGCATCCTCTGTCTAGACGCACCTCAGTTCTCTGTCTTCGTTCTTTTGTCTGTCTGTGTATCTATGCCTGTGTATTGCCTGTCGCAAGCCTGCATTGACTGCCGCAAGCCTCCATTGACTGCCGCAAGCCTGCATTGACTGCCGCAAGCCTCCAGTGACCTCCGCAAGCCTGCATTGACTGCCGCAAGCCTTCATTGGCTGCCGCAAGCCTCCATTGACTGTCGCAAGCCTCCATTGACTACCGCAAGCCTGCATTGACTGCCTCAAGCCTCCATTGACTGCCGCAAGCCTCCGTTGACTGCCGCAAGCCTCCATTGACTGCCGCAAGCCTCCATTGACTGCCGCAAGCCTCCATTGACTGCCGCAAGCCTCCATTGACTGCCGCAAGCCTCCATTGACTGCCGCAAGCCTCCATTGACTGCCGCAAGCCTCCATTGACTGCCGCAAGCCCCCATTGACTGCC
>JAHBMJ010001998.1:0-20487 GCA_018398765.1 Chromera velia | reverse complement strand
GTCTCCTCCTCAAGGTTCGTTGAGGCTCTCTTCACAGGAGACGCCGAGACGGCAAGCCGCTACAGAGACACTCTCCTGAACAGGTCAGGGCGGGGAGGGGTCACTTTGGCGGTGCATTAGTGGCGTCTCGTGTACTGCAATGAAAACTCCGTATCGTCACTGGATGAATGGATGGATGGATATGCGTGACCATGCATCGATCGCATGCAGAAGAAGCGAGTGAAGCGTTCCTCCTTTGTTTGCCTCAAAGAGACCACGCAATGGAGAGAGAGAGGGGCAGAGAGAGAGAGAGGAAGCGCCGATATCAAACCCAGTCGCTCCCGATTCGTGCTTTACATGCAGTGTCTTCTCTTCTGTTCCTTTCGGTCGTATGTCTATTTTCTCTTGTCCTTTCCTCATTCCTGTCTCCGTCCCTACCTGTATGGACTGACCAACTGGTCGTCTTTCTTTGATTCTGACACACCTCTCACGCCAAGGCGAAAAGGCGCAGAAAAAGCCCAAACCGAAGAAGAGTGATATCTTATCTCGAGAGCTTGTGCGGAAAAGCATTTTCTCGGACCTTCTTGTTTGTGTTTGTGTCTCCTCCTTGTGCAGATGCGCAGTCGACCGGGACGGATACAAGATGATTCCGGAGCTGTACATCGTCAAGAATGAGGACCTCGACAGAGAGAGGGGGAACCCCAAAACGTCCGTCAGTCAGTCCGTCAGTCAGTCTGTCAGTCTGTCCGTCAGTCAGTCAGTCAGTCAGTCAGTCTGTCTGTCTGTCTGTCAGTCAGTCAGTCAGTCAGTCAGTCTGTCAGTCAGTCAGTCAGTCAGTCAGTCAGTCAGTCAGTCTGGGCAGTCCATCGGTATGGTTGGTTTGTGGATGCCTGCATGGAGCCGTGATTTGTTCTGCCAAAATTCTGTGCGTGTTTTTGTGTCTGACAAGAAAAGATGCAATGCAAACAAGACATGCGATGTGATTGACAGACTATCCAGCTGAGTGACGAGGAATCCTTTTTTTCTTCTTCTTCTTGCCAGCATGCTTGATTTGGACTCTTCTCTCGCACTTGTGCCTTTGAATAGGAAGGCCTTTTTTTTGGTCCAAGATTCTCGTTGGACACCCTTTTATTTGTCTGCCTGCCTCTCTATATGCAGAGTTGACCGCGTTCCGAACGCCAACATTCCCCTGATCTGGGCGCAGTCCCTGTTTCTGATTGGAGAGATGATCTGGGACGGCGTGCTGACCCCGAAAGATCTGGACCCTCTCGACAGAAGGCTCGGGGCAAAGCAGGTACGGGAGGGAAGGGGGGAGTGGGTAGGGGGGCTAGTGGAGGAGGAAGGGAGGGAAGAGGGGAAGGAAGAAGGGGCCCTCCCGCGCTGTTGGGGAGGGAGGGGGGGAACCAATTTGGTTGTTTGTGTCTACACACCTTCGTCCGCGCGTGCGCGCGCGCGCGCGCGCACACACACACACACACACACACACAGAGAGAGAGAGAGAGGTTTCATTTGTGCACCCCCCCCTGGCCTACTCTCCTCTCCCCACTCCCCCCACCTCAGATTCGAGGAGCGCACTCAGTCGTCAGGGTCTTCACGGTTGCCGAGGGAGCAGAGTTGAAGGCGCAGATGCAACAGACGCTCGGTGGGTAGGAAGAAGAGAATATGTGTTGGCAGGAAAAGAACGCATGTAGGCGGGGAAAGCTGGTATCCTTGTTCCCTCATGTGCTCAGACGATCAAACAGTGGAGCGAACAATCACCCCCCCGAGTTGAATAGAAAGGTGGAAAGACGGATTCTAGACCGGAAGGACACTCACATGTGGCGGCGGTTTGACAAAAGATCCTTGAGTGAATCAGTAAGAACGACTGATGATGATTCAACCCGCTTCCCCTCTCTCTCTCTCTCTGCGTGTGTGTGTGTGTGTGTGTATGTATGTATGTATGTATGTATGTGTGTTTGTGTGCATGTATCTGTGCGCTCTCATATCCAAACGAATGGTCGACTGAACGTCTGCACGAACGAATGCAAACCCCCCACCCCTCCCCCAACAATGAAGCATTCATCCATTCATTATCAAGAGAGGCATTCCTGCCTACCTGCCTGCCTGTATCCGTGCTGCATGCAGGTGCGGACTTCCCCGTGTTGACTCCGAGTGAGTGTGAGGCTGCGGGTCTCTCTCTTCGACACCCGACAGAACTCGTGAGAGTCTTTCAGGTCCGCTCCTTCTTGGCTTCTTTCTTTGGTTCTCCTTTCTTCCGTTTTTCTGCTCTCCCTTCTCCTGTCCGTCAATCAGAATGAGCAAAAACAGCCTCGACCTCATTGATAATCGCCTCTCCTCCGCATGAAGCCGACCTCGTTTGTAGATCTCTCGACCCGTCTCACGGTCTGTATGTTGACCTGTCTGAACAATCATTTGCTTTCCTTCCAGCTTGCCCATTCTGTTTTCCTCCCTCCACCTCTCTTCTCTTTCCTCAATTCCTGAATTCCAACAGGGGTACGGAGAGAGTCATCATCTCGGGGTCAGCGGCAGACCCCCCCGGAAGGTCGGACCCCTGGCCACGGCCCGAGTGTACGCGTTCCCCCCTCCCCCGGAGGACGGGTCAAGTAATGCAGGGGAGAGGCAGAGCCAGAGGAGGGGACAGACGGTCCTTTTTGTGCCCGAAATTTTGGACAGAGACGACTTTTACATGATGCACGACGAGGAAGTCTTCGTGAAGGTCAGTAAATATTCATCTGATGCATACAGAATGTGTAACTACAAATAAATCTACATGTTTATGTCAGAGCCCCGCTCTGTTGCACTTGGTGAATTGTCCACAAACGTTGGGAGACGAGAGCGAATGAGGCGGAGCGGAAGGAGGAGGGATAAGTGGCGGGTTCGGCCTTTTATTCTTTGGGTACTTTGCCGATTGCGGAGGCTCATAGACGCTCCTGTGATCCTTCTTTTCTTTGTGTTTGTCTTTTTTGACGTTTTCATTGATTCTTGTTGTCTCTGACTGGGTACGTCTATCGAGCTGCTGGTGTTGTTCCTTCCTGCTGTTGACTGACTGGATGAATGAGTCAGTGAGTGAGTGAATCAATCGCGCTTTCTTGCTGCAGACCCTGAGAGACACACTGCTCCATATCTCTGCGAACTGGAGAGAAAATCGGTATGTGTCCGTCCCTGTGTGTCAGTCAGTGTATTTATTGCTTAGTTTCTTTTATGGTTTGGAGCGGAGGCGGATTTATTTGACGGTTGTGCCTCCCAAAACAAATTGACTTTGACTGTGCATGGTGGCCGCTGTCTGCCTGAACGAGCGAATGAATTAATGTTCGTCTCTATCGATCCTTCGAAGTGTCCTCCTGGTTTTCCAGTGAACAAATCAATGAATGTATGAATGAGTAAAACGAAGTGCGTCTCCATCTGCACCTCCCTCCTTTAATTGTATGCACATGCTTACGTCCGCATACATGTGTAATCGCCTCTTGTCGTCTGCGTGCAGGAATAGCCGTCAGCCTTCGAGGCCTGTCTTCTGTCTCTACGTGACGGCGGAAACCTTCCAATTCAAGACATTCCTCGGATTCCTCAAGCAGCAGTGGAAGGCTCAGGTAGGTAGGTTGGAAGGTGCCTGTATGCATCCGTCCGTGTGTCGGTAGGCAAAGAGGGCGGAAGGTGGTTTGTCTCGACAAAGTATGCGGAGAGGGGGGGATACGGAATGGAAGAGAAGACTTCTTCATAGAAAACATAAAAAAAGAACCAAAGAAAGAAAGAAAGGAAGAAAGAAAGAAAGAAAGAAAGAAAGGAAGGAAGGAAGGGAGGGAGGGAGGGAGGGAGGGAGGAAGGAAGGAAGGAAGGAAGGGAGGGAGGGAGGAAGGAAGGAAGGAAGAGCGAAAGAATGAACAAAACTGGAGGGTCATTTCTTCTGTGCCTCAACTCCCGATTTGTCTCCACACACAAATCCCCTTCAATTCATCCCTCCTTCCTTCCTGCTGCAGGTGACAGCCGCAGCCGCAGCAGATCAAGCCAACCTCCCGACCAGCCCTGCGTTCGCCGAGTCGGTGCCCCCCCAGCCCCCCCCCGCGTCCCTGGGCCATGCCGACGTAAAGTTCTCCCACCTGAAGTTGAGTGAATTGGGTGAGCAGGCAGGGAAGCAGAACGAGAAGGAAACTCTCAACTCGATTCCGGAGGATGCTGAGGAACAGGTGGGGAGGGAAGGGGGTGGTTGGACGTCTGGAGAAGAGATTTGTGTTTTCTTTTTCGTGCCGTTGTTCTTCCGACGAATGTAGAAGTTCTAGAAGGAAAGCGAGACAGAGCTCAGTACATTTCCAAAAACAGAAGGCGAGTAAGTTGGCAGAATTGGCTCAGTGGAGTGATCGCTTGACCTCCTTTGGGAGAGGTCTTGCTGAGTTTTTGCCGTCGACTTTCGTGTTCGAGTCTATCTGTCCGTTGCATGACTGATTGGTGCACTGAAAGACTGGGGGGGGACTTGATAACTTGCTCACGGAGAGCCTCTCTTAATTTTGAGTCAATCAGGGAATCCCTGTAAGTGAGTGAGTGAGTGAGTGAGTGGGTGCTGCAGGTGGACCCCTTTGCCGACTACTTCCGCACAGGGGCGGTAAAACTTCCCGTCAAACTGGTGGACGTGCAGGAGCTCATGCAGGTCAATGCTTGATGGGACGGTTGTCTCTCTGTACATCAACTTCTCTCTCTCTCTCTCTGTGTGTGTGTGTGTGTGTGTGCACGCGCGTCTGTGTGTTGACTCTCTTAATTCTCTCGTCAAATCTTTTGTCGTCATCTTCGTGTGCATTGTCTCTGAAAGTGCGCCGGTCCTTTCCCCTGGACTTCAGGAGTTTTATTGTGGAAGCGGTGAAGGGGCTGTGAGTGGATTGGTTGATGTATTGCTCGCACTTCTTCGTGCTTCCTTTTTTCTTCGATTCTTGTTTTGCCGAATCACATCGTCTCTCGTTGGCCATTTTGGTTATTTTCTTTGTCTTCTTCCACCGTGTGCAAACGTTTGCTCTTGCATTTGTTTTTATTTTTCCTTGTCTCTTTTTCCCTGCAGCTCCCCGTGGACGTCTCTGTCGGGTACATCCGCCGTCTCTTCCTCTTCCAGGTCTGTCTGTTTTATAGTTTGTTTGTTTGTTTGTTTGCTTGCTTGCTGGGTCGGTGTGCGGACATAGAGGCTTATTTTCCTGTCGGTGTGCGTCGGGAAGACAACGAAAACAGTTCCGGTCTGCACGGTTGCTGTCTGCTAGAATGAATGTATTGCCATTCCCCCGCACTTTCTGCTCAGTTTGTGTGTTTTTGGTTCTCGCGCTTCACTCGTCTGCAAGCGTTTCATGTACAGTGAGAAACATGTCGCTGGGTGGGTGGGTGGATGGATGGGGGCAGAGGCAAAGAGCACCTACGTGAAATCGTCGTCTCCTCCTACCAGATGAGTCGATCAAATCTTCCTGCTCTTGTGAATAATGACTTCCCCTTCTATCCCTCCTCGTGTTCCTGTTTGCCTGCAGGAGGCAGCAGTTGAAGACAAAACCGCAGGACCCGTGATGCTTTTGCCCTCGAAGGCAGCTGAGCAGTCGGCATCAAAGTCAAAGGTCAGCAGAAAAGAAAAAAAAGTCGGCATCAAAATCAAAGGTCGGAAGGGGTTTGGAAGAGGCGCGATTTGGAAGAGATTTAGTTCTGCTGTCTTTGTATGAGTCCATGCTACCTGTCTGGGAAGGGTTCAAGAAGACTGTGTGATTTTTTCTTTTTCCATTAGATTCGCCGTCTCGAGTCATTTTCTTTCTACCTTCCTCAATTGTATCTCCGCTCCAATTCCCTTCCCCGCCTCGATCCCTGCAGGTGACACGTGTGGAGTCGGGAACTCTCCTGGATAAACTTCCTGAGGTTAGTCAGTTAGTTAGTTAGTGCCTTGGTTCAGGGGTTGGTTGAATTGTGCGTGTGTTTCTTTTCTTGTTTGTTTGTTTGTGCGCCTTTAGGCTAACCTGTCGGCCGCCGTCTGGAAGTCATTTCCCAATTATTCAATGTTCGTATTACTGTCTTTGGGTGGGGCGCTTTTTCTTGCTGCCTACCGAGAGGGAAACGCATTTCCTCCTTCCGGAAGCATAGGAGGAGAGGAGATGAGGGGAGGGGAGGGGAAAGGAGACACGAGAAGGAAGGTCTGGGAAGCTCCCTCCCTCATTTTTGTTTTCTTTCAGGGAGGGTGTTCGTGGGAGGGGGGGCCCTCGGGGTGTGAATGAAACGCATTTGCGCCTCGCTTTGCGTGGAGTAACTGGTTTTCATACTCGCTCGGGATCGCAGCTGTACTTTTGATGAAAAAAAAAGGGCCAGACAGGACAGGACGGGACAGGGGTGTGTGGAGACGAGGCAAAAGAAGAAAGAGACGAAGCGAAAGAAAGGCTCGATCCGACTCTTCAATTCTCTAACGCAGCATGCAGTGGGAGGGAGGGAGGGAGCGAGGAGGGATGGATAGATGAATGGAGCACGTTCACTTTCTCTTCTTCTTCTCGCCACGCATTCACGTTTCCGATCAATCTCTCTCTCTCTCTCTCTCTCTCTCTCGGGCAGGTTGCGGAGGATATGCAACAACTGGAAGTGTTCGAGAGCCTCTTGGCGTCTGAGGGACTTGAGAGCACTCAGACGGGAATCTCGGTAGGTCGGTCGGTCAGTTCGCTGGTTGTTTTGTTTTTTAATTCAAAGCTTTCTACCCAGCAGAAAAGCGCTTTCCCGTCCTCTCGTTTTCTTATCCATCCTCATATGTGAGTAGACATTTGCTCTTTGTTCTTTTCTTTTCTTTTCTTTTCTTTCATATTTGGTTCTGTATGTACCACTTGCCTTGTCTTGCAGGGCATTTATTAATAATCAAATATGTCCCTTTTTTTTCTCTCACAGGAAGTACTTCTAGTTTTCCCTTGAAAGCATGTACAAAATCGCGTGCTTCGTTTCTTCTCTTTTGCTTCCTTTCTTTCTTTCTTTCTTTCTTTTGATGTCTGCCTGCCTGCCTGCCTGCCTGCCTGCCTCCATACAGGTGGAGGGACGGGAGGGGCCTGTGAAACTTCGGGATCTGGTTCTGCAGTTGTTCGACAGGTGNGGGGGGGGGGGGGGTGATTCTGGGGATCTGTTGATGATCTGTTTATGTCTGGTTTTTTGCGTCTGTCTGCCCGTTTCGCTGGCTGTCTGTCTGTTGTTTTTCTCTCTCGGTCGTCGGAATGGAGGAGTGAAGAAGGCCGCCTATCCTTCGTCCTCGCATTCATTGTCTTCACCTGTTCTATCTGTCTGTCTCTGCGTATCATTCAGCATCCCTGCCCGAACATATGTTTGAGAGCAGATCAGTGCGCTCACACTCATGGGCAGTCGCGCGTCGGGCAGCTGCGGTCCTCGAAATGCACCCGGATGCGGTCAGTGTTGTGTCAAATAGGCAGGCAGTGAGTGCAAGAACCACTCAGCCACAGAGAAGAAACAACAGTCAGAGAATCAGGGGTGGGAGGGATGTTCGGAGGAGTATGTTTGTCTCTCTGTCTGTCGGTCTTTTTATGCATCGCATTTTTTTGGTACAAAATTTCTTTGTTTCTTTCTGCTTGAGCAAGACCTAAACGACCCCGGCCCTGAATAAACGCCAACTGCAGGCGAACCGAGGAGTATGCCTTGTCTTCTTCGTTTTGCGTCACTCGTTGCGTTAATTTTTGTATCGACATGAGAGCACACTTGTTTTGTTCATCTGATGTATCCATCTGAGAGCGCACATGAAGACGGATGGTCGATCATGCGCACCAGACCAGACGAGAGACCTGAACAGACACAAATGCACTCTCGCAAGCAACTATGAGCCTCTCGTATGCCACGAATGTGTCTGTCTATCTATCTGTTTGTGTGTGCCGGTGTGCCTGCCTGCCTGTGTGCATGTGCATGCAGCTTGGAGATGCTGTTTCCTGGTTGCTCCTGGCAGACGTGCACCTGACGATCGGGATGAGCTACGAGAACGACGTCGAGTGGTCAGTCAGTGGGTGGTTGGCTTCTGTTCTTTCTTGTTGCTTGCTGCATTTAGTGCTGTTGCTGTGTGAACGGATGGACGGAATAAGTGGAAGACGAGAAGGGAGAATTGATGGTTGACTGCCGGGCGCACAAAGGGACCGGTGGAAGGCCTGGAAGTAGACAGATCAGTTCAGCCGACCCTCAAACCCACCAGACAATCTGAAAGACGGATGAGCCGTGTGGACGTCTTGAGTGCACGCTCAGTTCTGTGTTGCTTTCACATTGCATTTCTCTCCGTGTGTGCCCCTCTCTGATTACTTCTTGATGTTTGTGCATACATGCAGGGACCGGGTGACATCTGAAATTCTGCACTCCAACAGTGTCGCAGAAAAGATCAGGGGGGCGTGTAGTGAGGGAGGAGAGGAGGGCAAGTTCAAGCAGAAGCAGTCACTGGAGGCCACGATGGTCATGGAAATCCTTCAACATCTTGGAGCCTTCGCCCGGTCAGTTGTTTGGTGGAAAAATTAATTATTTAACTGATCGATCTTCAATCGTCTCGAGAACTCCATGCGTGTCTGTCTGTGTAGGTTTGTGTGGGAATGGGTTTGTCTCTATTTGTGCGTTTGTGCTTGAGTGAGAGTGAATGGACTGGAGTTCTTTTCTTCGACTGGTGAATATCCTCTGCATTCTTGGACTCGTTTTGTGAGTGTGTGTGTGTGTGTGTGTGTGTGTGGGTGTGCGTGTGCGTGTGCGTGTGTGTGCATGCAGGGGCACGAACCTCCTCGCCAACGTTCCCCGTCTCCGGCTGGGCCTTCTTCTCCGCCACCTGTGGCAGTCACGGGAGAGTGAACAGAATCAAATCAGGGGCAGAGACGCCACAGGATTGGACCTGGCCAACGCAGCTGGAGTCGTACTACCTGGCGCTACACCTCCGACTGAGCAGTATCCTCTGAAACGGAAGGTCGGTGCGTTGGGGGGCCGGGAGGAAGGAAGGAAGGAAGGAAATGCGGAACAATGCACGAACACAAGCAAACAACTCTTGAACAATCCACACGTATGTGCACAGATGAAACAAAGTGCACGAGTGTTGCCAAGTGTTGCTCACGTGTCTTTTGTTTTCCTCTGTTCCTGCAGAGCTCTTTGATGCGGCTTCCAGGGGCCGAGCTAAAGAACTCCACGCTGGTCTCCATGGCGCCCTCCGGGGTGAGGAAGGCCATCAAGGTCCGTCCGTCTGTCCATTCGTTTCTTTCATGCGACTCATGCAGCCGACATAGATTCAATCAAGAATGCACTTCCTTCTGCAACAATGAAGACAGCATCACTCAAAAGTCGGTTGGTGCTCAGTGCGGGCGTGAGTGGGAGAGCGAGCCAGCGACTTGGTGAGTCAGTTTTTGACAAATGTGAACTCTCTCGGTGAGGAGAATGAGAATCCCAAACTTTTTCTTCGGCATTCCATTTGTCTTCCTTCTCCCTCTCTACATAGAGTTGTGCAAGAGTGCATACATGCAGGTCGCTCTGACAACTGATCCTAAGTGTGACTACATCGAAAAGGGGCTGCGGGAGGTGAGTCTTGTCACTCGCTCACTGTGTTGACCTAGGTGGATTCTAGCGTTCTTTATCTCTTTGCTTCCACTCATGCGCTCTCCTAGATTCTGTCGGCCTCTTTCTCCGCTTCCTTCTCCTCGGAATCCTTCTCTCCTTTCCTTGCTTTTGCTTTTTGCTTGGATGAAGAGAACGGAAAGTTTATTCAATCAGGAATTCGGACAAAAACAAACGAAAGAAAGGCACGCAGGGTAGAGAAACGAGCCAAAGGCAGGTAGCGGCTTGTTTGTCATTCCTTTTTCTTACCTGCATGCTGTTGCACATCCTTCTCTTCTCTGTCTCTTTTTTTTTTAATCTGCAGGCTGCATGCGTTCCTTCTTCCTCATGGCTTTTTTCTCTGTCTCTCTCTCTCTCTCTCCGATACAGTCACTCTGCCTCGACCCTTCTTTTCTATTCTCCTGTCTTCTTCATTTGTATCTTCATTCACCCATTTATTCCTCGATCTTCTCCCATCTCCCTCCCTTGCTCTCTCTCCCCTCCCCGCATGCGTGCAGGTGTCTGAGAGACCCCAGATCGTGAATGAGGAGCTCAGGTGAAGGGGGGGGGGGGTCAGAGAGGTATGAACATAGACGGACAAGATCCGTCAGGAAATTTCAACTCTCTCCGACTCTACCCGCCTGCCTGAGTCAACATCTGCTTGTAAGCAGTCACACACTCTCATTCCGAAGTGCCCGCACACCGTACATTCTCAAATTAGGCCGGCCGGCCAGTGAAAACAGAAACCCCCCGTTTCTGCTCTTCCCCTCTTTACTTCTTCCCGTGTGTTGTTTGTTTGTATGTGTGTGTGTGTGTGTGTGTGTGTGTGTGTGCAGAGAGAGTTACGACTGGCAGGTCCTCCGGGAGCTCCACGGAGTTCTCAGCAGGTCGGTCGGTTGGGTGGTGGGTTGGGAGGAGCTTTCGCTTGGCATCTTTCCTTTTCTTTTCTGCTGATGGTGTAGGTCTGATTGCGGGCTCCATTTTTCTTTTGTTCGTGTGTGTTTTCTTTTTCGGGCGGATGGACGGGCTCTTCGCACGATCTCATACTTCTGTTCTCCTTTAAGAACGAAGACGAAGGGAAGATCACGAAAGAAATGCACACAAGGGGGAAAAAGCGTTTGGGGAAGGCACAAAGCAGTGAGGGTGAGACATATGCCTCAGGATTCATTGCCAGAAGGAAGACATTCTCCCAGCAGTCTTGAGTCATGATGTCTGTAACTGGTGTTGTGTTACAATGTTGCAAAACGCTACTCCATTGATTGCCTGCAGAAACCCTGTGGATCTCGCATGCCGCGTATGGCGTCTGATGAACAGCAAGAAGGCGACACTGAAGATTGGGGGCAAAACGTTCAGACACGAGGTCGGTCAGTGAGTGAGTGAGCAGTTAAGTGGACTGGCCTGAACATGCAACGGTCTCTGTCTCCACTTTCACTCATCGGCATGGACTCAGACAGGCGCACTGAAGTAAAGCTTTCGTTCGAATGGCTGGTTGGAGCTTCCTCTCACTGCTTCTTCTATTCTATCTCTGGCTGTCTTGCGTCGACACAATGCGACGCTGGCTCCCTCTAAGATATTGTGTGTCGCCCTTCCGTCCTCCTCTTTTCAACCCGCCCAGGTGTTCCTTTTCCTTCCGCCTGCATACAACGATATGATGATGTGACCGCGGCATGTGATCGGCCTGCATGCGTGGGTGCACGACGACACTATGACAAAAAAAAGAAACACGAATGAATGAATGAATCCATTGACGGACACGGACGCATGCATGCAGCTCTGCCTGGAGATGACCGAAGAGGAGAAACAATTCGAGGCGGCTCTCAACGAATTCCTCGGAAACATCAGGTCCCTCCTTGATTCCTTCCTTCAGTATCTCTCTGTCTCTCTCTCCCCCACTCCCGTCTCTCTCTCTCAATGCCATCCAATTGATTGGGGGCGTTTCTCTCCATCATGTGTCTGCGTGCTTTCGTTGTATGATTGGATTGTGAATAAGAGCCCGTACGCATGAATGCATGCCCAGGGCATCTTTGGAATCTCTGAGTCAGCTGCGTCCAAACTATCATCACCTCTCCCCCCTCTCTCTCTGTATGTCTGTGTGATGTCATGATGGAAATTCCATCGCTCTGCCTTTCTCTCCTTTTCTTTGTTTCATTCGGTCTCTCTCTTCTCTTCCTCCTGTTACAAGCAGAAAGGCAGAGTTCCGCCAATGCGTCGTTGAGCTGCTCGCGTATCTGTACTCCAAACACGCAAAGGATCAAAAGGACGAGACACCAAAGGAGGTCGGTTTGTCAGGGGGGGATGGATGACATGCTTGCTTCTGTCTGGCTTTCGTTCTCTGCGCTTGTTCTGACTCTGCTCTCTTTCGCTGTGTCTCTTTCACTCTGTATCTGCCTTTCTCGCTGTCTGTCGCCAGATCGATCCCTTGTCTGCCCGTTCGGCTGTCTTCTTTTATGCATCGTGGTGCATTGTTGCTTGCTTCATACATACATGTCCGACAGAGATAGCAGGAGCGTTTGAAAAGAATAGGAAAAGAAACCAGCCTTGATCGATCCATGCTGGAGTGTGTGTGACCGACAATGAGAATGACCGGACAAGTGAATGTGTGCATTGAAGGAGAGACTGACGAAAGAACAAACGACTGATTGACTGAATGGCAGGGTGAATGCATGAGAGGGAGTGCAGGTTGAGCTCGATAAGATGATCGTCCAGACAAAAGACGCGGCAGTTTCCGCTCTCCAGGTAGGCTGGGTTTTGCTTCTCCTCTCTCTCTGTGTGTAGCTAGCTGCCTCTCTGCTTGCCTGCTTGAGTGCTTTCTTGTAACGCTGTTTGACAGTTCATCAATTGATTGTGTCGCTTTACTGACATTGATTCTTGTGTTCGTGGGCATTTGTTTTTTTTTCCTTTGCCTCCTCGCATGAGGACGGCTCTCCTTCTGAGCACTCTCTACATCCCTCCCAGCCAGTTGTCTTCTCTTTCTGTAGGCCTTCATCTTTTCTCTTCTGTCTCTTCCTCTCTCTCTCTCTCTCTCTCTGTGTGCGCGCGCGCGCGCGCGCGTGTGTGTGTGTGTGTGTGTGTGTGTGTGTTTGAATCTGTCAAAATTCGTCAAAGCAAACTCATTCAATTTGATTGAACTGAATCTAAACCCCTTGACCGACTTCGCCCTTTCCTTGACGCCTGCCTATCTGACCTGCCTGTCCTCTTCAGAGTTCCGACCCCGCCTTCTACCAATTCGCTTCTGAGGAGGAGGCCTGGAGGACCTTCTACGCTGTCGACCCTGCGTCGATGCAGGTCTGTCTGTCTGCCTGTTTTTTTGTTTGTTTGTTTTTTGTTCTGTATCTGTAGGATGTCTTTTCTTCTTCTCCTGGCTGTGTGAGAGAGGGAAATTCGTTGACATTTTGTCGTTCTGTCTGAGTGCCCAGTGATTGACGAATCTATCTGAGTGCCCAGTGATTGATGAATCTATCTGAGTGCCCAGTGATTGATAAATCTGTCTGAGTGCCCAGTGATTGATGAATCTGTCTGAGTGCCCAGTGATTGATGAATCTGTCTGAGTGCCCAGTGATTGATGAATCTATCTGAGTGCCCAGTGATTGATGAATCTATCTGAGTGCCCAGTGATTGATGAATCTGTCTGAGTGCCCTTCTAGATGATGGAAGAGAACGCGATTTCCATTCCTTTTATTTGATCTCTTTTTTCCTTTCTTTTTTTCTCCCCTTTCTGCACGTGCGAACGTTCACACACACACACGCCTTCCTGCCTGCAGGCCCTCTTCCAGAAGCAGAACTTTCGGGTCTAACTGAGTTTTTGGACAGGGATGAAGGAAAGAAGGAGGCAAAGTCTTCCTTCCTTCAATGTTTCTCTAGAGAGAGAGAGGGAGAGAGGGAGCGTGCAGCACTAAATGGGTGGAAGGCATGAGCGCTGGGGTGGGTCGGGTGGGTGGAGGGGCTGCAGGGAGACGGGATGGAAGGAGGAAGATTGGGGGGGCACGAGGGGAAGAAGAGAGATTGAAAAAAAAGGTCGAAGGAGTGTGTGAAGGTGTGCTTTGCTTGCTGGCAAAGACTTGCAGATGAAAAGAGAAGGGAAGGGAGAGGGGAAAGATGGGTGAGGAGAGTAGAAATTCTCTGACCCCATTTTTCAACTCCCTAGCTCCATTCAAAGATCCATGGATCGATCCATCAACTTAATTACCGCTATGGTGGTTGTGTGAAGAAAGGCCGGCCACTCAACAATGAGGCCTGCCTGCAATTTCTTCTTTCTTCCCCCCCTCTTCCCCCCCTTAAAGGCGGTCATGGTCTCGAGCTAGGAGGAACAGATGACACACAGTCGTGGAAGGGAATGAGTGAATGAATGAAGGAGGACCGACAGGAGAAAGAGCAGAGCCCCCTCGATAGGGACTGAATGAATTGTTTTGGTTTGAGGGGCATGACACCCCGATGGATGCATTGAATTCAGTGAGGAAGGGAGTCGTGAGGGAGCGACTTGAAAGACTTGCTGCATGGGAGTGGTTGCTGAGGGGAGGGGGAGGGATGGAGGGGCCAAGCTCGCCAGAAGGGGGCGCCTGGAACTTTCAGAGGCACGCAATAAGAAGTAGAGGAAAAAGAAAAAACGCGTATCAACGATCTCTTTTTTACTTCTCGCATGCAGTCGGCACCCTTTCTTTGCTTCTTTCTGCCCTCTTTTGAGTTCTCTCATCTATCTTCCCTTCTCGGCTCTTTGTAGACTCAAACAAACCTTTTTGGTTTGCCTTTCTGTCTTTCTGCCTGTTTCTTTCTCTCTCCTTCGCTCTCTCTCTCGTCTCTATTTCTCCCTCCATCTGTGTTTCTGTCCCTCTCCCTGTACCGTTTTTCCCCCCACGTCTCTGTCCCCTCACCCCCCCTCTTTCTCGCAATTTCTCGCGATGCGATTCGTTCAAATACGAAAAAACCAGGCAGGAAAAAACGAGAAAAAACAAAGAGAGATGCAAAGAACGAAGAGATGAAAGGGACACTGCAGTGGACGCTCCCCTTCTCCTGAATGCATCTGTTTTTTTAATTAATTCTTATTGTACGTGCGTGTGCCTCTGAAGTTGTTGGTCTGGTCTGTCGGTCTAATCGAAGAACGAATTAACATCTCACAGGTCGATCATTTCATTTCAGGTGAATCAATCAACCGATCGATCGTTGCAGCCTGCCTGCCTGATTGGCAAGTGAGTGAGTGAGTCAGTGAGTGCATGCGATGCAGGGGAAGCTGACTACACACAATTTTGTCCAGTCGCCACCCCACTCACTTGGTTTGGGTGGCCGTTTTTGCTCCTTCTTTCCTTCCTTCCTTCCTTCTTTCCTGCCTTCATTGATTCCTTCGATTTTCCGTCATTGATTGCCCTCATCTTTTTCACTTTCTCATTCCAGAGGGGTCCTCTAGATGCATGGATGAATGGATCGATGGATCGATGAAAAGATAGATCCCTCCACTGTGCAGTCATGTAGTCTTGCAGTTAACCGATGCTGTCGAGCCATGCAGTCGGCCTGCGTGTGTGTGTGTGTGTGTGTGTGTGTGTGTGTGTGTGTTTTCCTGGAGTCATGCAGTGATTCATGAGAAACGGACAGACGGAGCTCTCGCATTTGTCTGTCCCCTCCCCCTGTCCTCCCTTACTCACTCTCTTAGTCACTCTCTTAGTCACTCCCTCCCGTCTGTTTGCACATCATTACTGTGGAAACGCTTCAAGGATACGAACTCCGAACACGAGAAGAAGGTGAAGAAAAGCAAGTTTGAAAGGGCGAACAAACAGACAGACAGACAGAAAGAAAGAAAGAAAGAAAGAAAGAAAGAAAAAAAGAAACAGAGAAGAGAATCTCAAGTGCGAAAGAGGTGCCAAAGAAGAGCTGCGGTCAGATCAATTAAAGGTTTAATTGAATGTGTTTGCATCGACCAACTTCAGAATTCGGTGTCCTCAATCAAACAATTCAGTCAACAAAGCACTGTAGATGCAGGTCGTTCAAGTTGATTCTAAAATCAAGCAGGGAAAGAAATGAAGATTCGTGGTTATGTTTTCTGCGGTTTGCTATGATTAACGACCATACTGGCAAGTAAGATCCCATTCCATTTTGCCTCATTGAGATGTTTTCAAATGTTTTTTAAAGAAGTTCATCGAAGTGTATATAAAAATCGTTTAAAATTGTAAGATATGCTTAATCAATCTATGAATCAATCTCATCTTTATTCATTTTTAACAATTATTGCTAAAATTATGGACGATGAATTCTGGTTTTGAATAAGTTAAATTGCTAATAAGTATACATTCCTATTTAAAACTGGAAAAAGGTCTATCATATAGGTGTATCACAGTAAAAAATAATAAATAAAATCTATTTCTTTTTTTTTGTTGTTAGCAATCCGTCTAGCAATCTGTGGAATACATTAGAAAAATAGTTAGAGAACTAGTAATAAAAAAAAAGTTGTGAGAGTCGTAGATCTAAGTATGTCCAAATTTCAGCTCTCGTCAGTTTCAAGTTCTGTAAAAGTAGATCAATGAACTGCTACTTCCTGCTTAAACGCGGTGAAGACGTAAATCTTTTCTTTACAGGATCTGAGCTTGAAAGAAACAAAGTCATCCTTCCCTACCCCTTCTCCCCCCTCCCGGCGCTCGATCTGCTGTATGGGCGCCCGGAAAAACCTCCGTCCGCCCCCTGGTCCCCACGCGCGTGGTAGGAGCTATGTGAAAAACATATAACAATAAATCAGTCAAACCCGAATTAATCCTCCATTCAAACCTATGATATGCACCGAGTTAATGAATCTACGAACCCTTAAGTCTGAAAGTTAATCGCGCAGAACGCATTAACAATGATTCAATTAAGATAAATTAAGAATATTTAAGATGACCTTTTCGAACTCGAGACTCTTAACTCTATTAATAACCAAGTCTTTTCATGCTTTCTATACTTTAAGTAACTTTAAGCAGCATTTTTAGGGGTCCTCTTTTGTTTTAAACGATAGCGAGTCGCAGGGAGGACTTTGGCCCGTCTACCTGTCTCTCTTAACTTGTGTCTAGAGCAACTGCTGCTCCTCCACGGCCCACGGGGTAGGGCAACTGCCCCGACCGAGCCCCTAGCTCTCCGCAAATCCGAATCCGCTGTAGAGAGCATTCATGTCCGCGCGAATTACAGCGAGGCATCCCGGAGGCGCTGGAGACGCCAAGCGACGCCTCGGAATGATGATTGAGGGTTTTGTTATGCATGCCGCGTCATGCCGCGTCCCCCTCGGAATCGGTGTCGGTGTCCAAGTTGTGATGAGTGCAGACAGCGTGGAACCCCCTGCTCTCACCCTGTCAATCACTGCGTGGCATCGACTGTACTGACAGACTTTGGCAAAGACGAGCACTTCGTGTTCTTCACAATTTTTCCAACCAAGAAGTGTCGAACGATCTTTGAAGTGACGTTTGCTTTAAAAAAAGAAAAATGTATCAAAAAGTTTTGTTTGCCAAACCCCCTCTCTCACCCAGTCAGTCCGAATGCCTGCGTCCTTGCACAACGCTGCACGTGAATTGGAATCTGATTGGAGGGAAGGACAAGGAAGCGGAGAAGAGAGCGTACGCTGAGGGAGACGGAAATTTGAGGCTTTAAGTTCAGAGGAGACGGTTTTCTGATTTCTATTCGATTGCAAGTTCTACAGCCACCTTCAGTCAAGCTCTGACTGATGCCCAAAGTGTTGATGTAGTCTTCATGCATTCTGGCTTCCATTTGTGTGACAAGGAAGCAGAGAAGAGAGCGTACGCGGAGGGAGACGGAAGTCTGAGGCTTTAAGTTCAGAGGAGACGGCTTCTGATTTTTTTTCTTAAAGAAATTTCGATTGCAAGTTCTACAGCCACCTTCAGTCAAACTCTGACTCATCCCCAAAGTGTTGACGTAGTCTTCATGCGTTCTGGCTTTCATTTGTGTGCAGGCGCTCTGGAGACCCTGGAGAGGGAAAAAGGGTGGAGGGTCGGAGAGACTATGAGAGCAGGCTCTAGGAGCAGGCTCGGGAACGGGGGCCTACCAGTTTGTGAGGGTGGAGAGCGAGTCCCCCTTTGTGTCTCCCCTCCCACGCCGCGAGGAAAGAAGGCTGGCGAGGGTGCTTGGCATCGACAGGATCGAGTGGGCACAGCAGGAGAACCCGATGGATGGAAGAAGTAAGTGCATGTTCTCTTTCTATCTCTTTGTCAAACATGCAATGAAGAGAGTCCGTCTAACTGCGTGAATGTTTGCAATACTGCCAGGCGGGGAGGTTTCCGTGATTATTTTCTTGTTTTCCTCTGTGCATGTATGTGCCTCTGTGTGGTTGCTTTCTCCTTCAGAATCTATCTTGACTAACCTACATGAAGTCTGCTCTAGTCTGCTCGCTTCATCAGCGGGGAGGTTCCCGTAAGTGTCCATCTCTGTTTTTTTGTGCGTGGTGTATGTATGTATGTATATACATTTTATATATATATATATATATATATATATATATATGTATGTATGTATGTGTGTGTGTGTGTGTGTGTGTGTGTTTTCTCCTTCAGTTTCTCCCTCTCCCTCTCCCTCTCCCTCCCTCTCTCTCTCTCTCTCTCTCTCTCTCTCTGTGTGTGTGTGTGTGTGTGTGTGTGTGTGTATGTGTGTGTGTGTGTATTTCTTTCTGTGTGGGCTGGTGGAGTGAGGGGGGTAGGGATGTCTGGCTCTTCTGGCTGCTGCTTCTGTCAACGACTGCATGAGCGTGACGTTGCTCGCTCTGAGTGCATTTATGAGTCTGCATGAGTGGGTTGCATCGCTGCCTGCCCATGCAGAGATGTTGATTCAACACAGGTCGGTCATCAATATCCCCCCCCCCGTGTAGCTAGGCGACTCAGCAGGTCAGGCCAAAATATTAATATGACCGTCCCTCTCGAATCTCCCTCCTTAATTCTGGTCCGGAACTCAACAGAGCTGCATATACTTCACTTCTGTGCGGTGTCTACATGATGTCTAGCCAACAGAAATATCATATCAGAGAAAATGCAATGATTGTCGCTCATTCTCTATTTGATTTGATCTCTGACTGCAGGGAAGGATAGATCCTCCACGACGGAGAGGGACTGGGAGGAGCTAGGAAGTCAGTCTCCTTTTGTGACAACTTTCAATTGAACCGTGTGGCGTTTCTCTTTTGACCTGAATGCGATACAAAGACAAGAAAACGAGTGTTTTTTTCTCAACTGCTTTTGCTCTTTCCGCCCCGTTCTCTCGTTCTGTCATTTGTGCCACACGCGTACTTACTGAGGGTCGGCTTCCTTGCCAAGAGAATTGTCACTGACCGACCGTTTCTGCATGAATGCAGGGCGGAGGGGGACCGTTGGTGCTTTGTCTGTGGCGGAGGAGGGGGGGGGGACGAGGAGGAGGACCGTGTGGTCACCTGCTCCCCGGGAGGGAGACGTTTGTCTCTGGCGGGGAGGATGCGGGCGGACGGGGATGCCGTCGGGACCGTGGTGGGGGTTCTCGGTGCCTTGAGTATCAGCTAGACGCTGCTTGCTTTTGTTTTCTTTTGATGCTTTGTGAGCGCTTGCGAGGCAGAGGGTGCGGAGGGTAAATGAGAAAACTGCGGTTTTTGCGAGTCAAGTGGTACAGACAGACAAAAACGTTGAACCCACACACATACACGTACACGTAGACGTACACACACAGAAGGAGAAAGAGAAAAAGAGACAGAGAGAGAAAGAGAGAGACGTACATCGAGACTCCAATGCTTTGTGCCTGAATTAAGTCTTTAAATTTTCTAATTGATTTCTGTCGCCCCCTTGTGAAGCATTTTCTCCGTCTTTCTCTCTGTGTTTTTCTTTTCTCCTTCTGTTCTCTTCTCTTCTCTGCTTTGCTCTGCGCAGAGGGTCGATCCGCAGTCCAACAGGACGCAGAGGAACGAGTCCAACATCTCCCTCGAAACACAACAGGCGGAAGAGGACCTCGGGAGGACTTTGCCGGGGAACTACGGGGTGGCCGTGGAGGGAGAGGTGGAAGGAGAGGAAAAGCAGGTCCGCCCGTTTCTCCTTACACCTCTGAGCTTCTGTGTTCCACTTGCTCTCGCTCCCACAAGCTCAATCTTTCGGCATGTTTGTGTTACAGTGGCCCTACCCGTCTCTCTCCGTAGCTCCCTTTCTCCGCGCATGCAGGAGATATGTGCAACTCAATCTTAGACTCGGTCCTGCGCACTTTGTGAGCATTTAGATGGAATTTGTGTGTAGACTCAGGTTTCTCAACATTGTGAGTTGCACTCATAAATCCTAGATCGTTGTCGCTTTGTCTTGACCTACAGTCTATTTGCTTTCGTGTGTGTCTATTTGTCAGTATGTCTGTGTGTGATTTTGTCCTTCTGTTTTGTCTGAGCTACACTCTACTCGCTTCAGAAGGTTCAGCGGGGATCCGAATATTTGCATGGACGTGCATTCACTTTTCTGTCCGTGTAACTGTGTGTGTGTGTGTGTGTGTTTGTTGGTGTGTGTGCGTGTGCGTGTGGGTGTGTGCGTGCGTTCGTGCGTGCGTGCGTGCGTGCGTGTGTGTGTGTGTGTGTGTGTGTGTTTGTTTGTTTGTATGTGTGTGTGTGTGTGTTTGTATATATATATAATATATACATATGTGTGTGTGTGTTTGTGTTTCTGTGTTTCTGTGTGTGTGTGTATGTGTGTGTGTGTGTGTGTGTGTGTGCATGCGTGTATGTGTGTTGTGGTTGTGTGTGCGTGTGCGTGCGTGTGTGTGTGTGTGTGTGTGTGTGTGTGTCCGTGTGCGTGTGCGTGTGCGTGTGCGTGCGTCCGTGCGTCCGTGCGTCCGTGCGTCGTGCGTGTCTTGCGCGTGTCTGTGTCTGTACGTTTGCATTCGGCGTTGTGTTTCTGTTGCTCTCTCTCTTCGTTTGCATGTCTTCTTGTCTGCCTCTTTTCTCTTTTTCACCGTTCGGGTCTGTGCGTGCTGTCTTCTGGACGAAGAAATGCGAGGTGCCTTTCTGCGTGTCTGTGTGTGTGTGGG
>JAHBMJ010001996.1:0-23950 GCA_018398765.1 Chromera velia | reverse complement strand
TCCGTTCTTTAGTTGAACCACAAAAGTCGCGTCCCCCTTCAAGATCTTCCCAAAAATCGTTGCCTGGTTGGCATCAGCGTATTTCTTGAGGTCTGTCAAGATTAGGTCGACAAACATGTTTCGCAGGCTGTCCGCAGACATCCTTGCGAGAGGCAGCTCATCAAGGCTTGGGATTCTGACTTTCACGGATCCCTGCCTTAAGGCGTCGGCCAGCTGCTCAAGCTCTTTCTCCCTTTATGTCTTTGGTGACCGTCCCTCCTGCGTCTTCTGGTCTCTGCACAGAGAGAGAGAGAGAGAGAGAGAGAGAGAGACAAAGAAAGAAAGAAAGAAAAAAAGAAAGAAAGAATAAAAAAAAGAAAGAAAGAAAGACATTTGATGTGGGATACTCCTATGCAAGACTCCAGGCAGCGCAGAGCACGGTTCAAAAAGTTGAGCTACAGGTGGTTGGATTGATGGATATGGCTGGAAAGATAACCATTTTTACAGGCACAGAAGGTGTCACTGACTGCCATGCGCCCGGTCTCACCTGAAAAGCATAAACTCATCAAGGAACATAGAGAGATGCCGTTGTGCTTCCGAGAGGTTCGTTGCCACGAATTGCCTCGCCAAGGCCGTCGGTTTCTGGCCGTGTTTGATCAGCAATGAGAGGCACTGCTTGGTGGTTGGTCTGTCAATCAGCCCTCCTCCCTTTGGAAGGAAAGGGAGAGCTCGCTGAAGTGCAGGTTCCTGGGCTTTTATGAAATTCTTGTTCGTGGAATCACACACGTGAGAGCAGTGAGAACACCTCATTCTTGTACCAAGAACTGCCTTGGCGGGGCCCGAGGCTGCATACTCAGTTAGAACACAAACAGAGAGACAAACACATAGAGATCAAGAGGGCAGTTTATGACGCAAAGGACACAGTGACAACAAGGAGGCACCAGGAAGGCTGATAGCCAGCCTGATAGAGAAATAGACAGACAGATAAGACAGAAAATCTGTTCTTCTTCATTCTAATCTCAAAACCTGCCTTTTCCTTTCTACACATGCATGTACAGAGCAAGACAGACAGACAGACAGACAGACAGACCTACAAGGAAGTAGCTTTGCAGGCAGGAACTTACCAAGCAATAGTTTCGCACCTTTTTGTGATGGTCCATTCACCGTCATAGCAGACGCGCACTTCGGGCAGTTCGGCCCATTTGGGCCACAGAGGTCTCTCCAGGGGGCCTTTCCAATGTTGAAACAGATCACTTCATCAGGAGCTTTGTGATCTTCCACATCTGGAATTCCCGCGCCTTCTTTATTGCGGAGCACCTCTGATCGGCGAATGATCATGTCCGGAAGATGCTCACCCAAACCCATCTGATCTTTTTTCGACTTTCCCGGGTCCAGCGTCTTCTGTTGGTGGCGGAGAACTGCAAGTTGAATCAATTTAAAAGCAGACTCGCCCAAGACTTGCCCTCGAACCCAGCCTGCTGTGGAAAATCCCGGACAATCTTTCGGGATGGAGAATCGGCTCAAAACCCCCTTCAGAAAACCTTGTTCGTCGACATGTTTTTCCTGCAGTTACAGAAATATGGACATGTCATTCAGTCACTAATGATGTACGCTGTCGACTACTTTCTATTCCTGGGTTGGTCTATGGATCAATGATTAACAATCGGCCTTACTCTTACTCGGTCATGGCTTGACCCATGCCGGCGAAGAGTCCGTTGCAAATCAATCGTGCTATATCAATCATTCATCTCATCCCCATCAATCAATCAATCAATCAATCAATCAATCATGCAACGTTGACCATACACACAATGTGAAGAAAAGAGACAAACCCAGAGATCTTTCGGCAAGCCTCCTGTACTAGACGATCTCAGGCGCATCCCCGCCGGCGGTGATCCCTCCGGGTTCTGCCTTTGCGACAAGACGAAACAGTCCATTGGCCCTCGAACTGGCTTTTCGGACTCTGCCGTTGGACGGCTTTTTTCTGCAGCTTCTTGAGCCTCCACCAGATCAATTAAGCAATATGCCTCGGGCTTGCATTCGCACTGGTGGGATGTTCCCAACTGATGACGCGGGCATTTCTCAATACTTTCAACAGCAGGGCCATGCAATCCGTTCTTTGGAGGCTTGTACTTCTTTCCTGCGATGACCCAGCAGTTCGACTTGTGTTGTGTATACCGTGCCAGACACCACCGCCACTGCTGGGGAGTTCGGCCTCTTTGCTCAGTCATGCGGCCTGCACGACAGACAGGCAGGCAGACAGACAGACAGAGAGAGAAAAAGAGTCCATCCATCCATGCATCCATCCATCCATCCATCCATCCATCCATCCATCCATCCGTCCGTCCGTCCGTCCGTCTGTTGATCCATCCATTCATCCATTGATTCTGCCTGCATCCAACCCACCACCCTGCCCGCCCTGCTTAGCTATACATAAATATACATATCCATATATATCCACAAGTTCCGTCTGGAGAACGTGCGGCATGCAGGAAGGAATGCGAGGAAACAGGCCATTGGAGCACGTGGCAGAACCAGCAACAGTGCCCAGCGGCGCTGGCGCTTGCGTGCAAGCTCTGTGACTGACTGACGGAAGGAAGTCGCAGCAGTCCAGGTGCTCCGCAGGTTGAAAATTAAGACATGCATGCAAAACTGTCTTGGACTCGAAGCGGGGTTCAGTTTGAGACCCCGACAGAAAAAAAAAGTCGGCTGCTAGCCCGCGTCTGCCAGATGAAGCATGCTTATTGACACCTCTTCTCACTCAATGACTATTTGTACGGCAAAGTTCGCTGATAGACGGCAGTATAATGCATGTGGGAGTCTGCAGCATGGAGTCTGAGCAGACGACGTTGTTGGTGCAAATCCGTTCCATCAGCGGGAGTCTGCAGTGCATGGAGCCTCTAAGCAATCAATTAAGCGAACTACATGGCTACTCGATTACCCTCCTTGTATACATATGTGAAGGTCATTTGTCTGTTTCATGCATGTACGAAGGGCGATGCATGTACCTGGCTTCCCGGCTCTCTGCATTTTCTTTATTCTTGCATGCATGTTGCAATTCCCGGCTCTCTGAAGCCGGGAAGACCGTCTCTGAAGCCGGTGTGCTTTGCGCCGACCTGGCCCTCTGAGCGCTCTCTAGAGCGCCGGGTCGTATCTCACATAGCCTCTGCACGGTGTATGGTCGACGGTGTACGCCCGCGTCTCAAAGGCAAACCTAGCTAGTTCCGGGCTGGGACAAAATTCCTACGAGCGGGCCGATAAAATTTTGGTGCGCTGCAGGCGCGAAAAATTTTTTTGGGAGTAAGATGATCGAATGCATCAAACTCTTTTGCATGCACTCGATCCTATATATAAATTAGTACGATACATATATATATATATATAGGTTCTCCTGCACATATTCACAAGAATCTACGTTGGTCTCTTGCCTCATTTTTATTTCTTTGGTTTCTGGATGCGGGATTTGGTGCTTCTCGCTGGCGTTGTCTGTGCATGTTGGTCAGTTTGCGGGCGGTTTGCGTTTGAGGGCATGCGTCCATCACACAGTCACTCAGGGTCTCCCTCACCCACTCACAAGCAGGTCGCAGCAAAGACGCAAAAGGGAGCTTGCGTTCTTATACTGCACTTACTCACTCACTCACTCACTCACATACGCACTCACTTACTGATGTTCTTCCTCACTCACTTTCATGCCATGCTGATTGCAGAAACAAAGAGAAGAGTGCGTTCATCTCTCACCCGATTGCTCATGCAGTCACTTACTCATGTTCTTCCTCATTTACTCTCAGGCCATGCTGATGGCAGAGAAGAAGAGGAGATGGCGTTCATATGCATTCATCACTTTTGCAATCAGTCGTGATCTCCCCTACTATATAGCTATATTCTCCTGCACACACTCACACTTCAGACAAGAATCCACATTGGTCTGTTGCCTCATTCTTACTTCTTTGTTGTGTACATGGATGCAGGGGTAGGTGTTTCTGGTTGGCGTTGTCTGTTCTCTCTGCATGGTCAGTTTGCGTTTGAGGGCATGCGTCCATCACATAGTTACTTAGGGTCTCCCTCACCCACTCATAAGCAGGTCGCAGCAAAGAGGGAAAAGGGGGCTTGCGTTCTTAGACTAAGCTCACTCACGCACTCACTCACTTACTCGCTCGCGTCCCACTCACTCACTTAGCTACTCACTTACTGATGTTCTTCCTCATTTACTCTCAGGCCATACTGATGGCAGACAAGAAGAGAAGATGACGTTCATATGCGTTCATCACTTCTGCAATCAGTCGTGATCTCCCCTACTAGCTAGGTTCTCCTGCACACACTCACACTTCAGACAAGAATTCACATTGGTCTGTTGCCTCATTCTTACTTCTTTGTTGTGTGTATGGATGCAGGGGTAGGTGCTTCTGGTTGGCGTTGTCTGTTCTCTCTGCATGGTCAGTTTGCGTTTGAGGGCATGCGTCCATCATATAGTTACTCAGGGTCTCCCTCACCCACTCACAAGCAGGTCGCAGCAAAGAGGGAAAAGGGGGCTTGCGTTCTTAGACTAAGCTCACTCACGCACTCACTCACTCACTCGCTCGCATCCCACTCACTCACTTACCCACTCACTTACTCATGTTCTTCCTCATTTACTCTCAGGCCATACTGATGGCAGAGAAGAAGAGAAGATGGCGTTTATATGCGTTCATCACTTCTGCAATCAGTCGTGATCTCCCCTACTAGCTAGGTTCTCCTGCACACACTCACACTTCAGACAAGAATCCACATTGGTCTGTTGCCTCATTCTTACTTCTTTGTTGTGTGTATGGATGCAGGGGTAGGTGCTTCTGGTTGGCGTTGTCTGTTCTCTCTGCATGGTCAGTTTGCGTTTGAGGGCATGCGTCCATCATATAGTTACTCAGGGTCTCCCTCACCCACTCACAAGCAGGTCGCAGCAAAGAGGGAAAAGGGGGCTTGCGTTCTTAGACTAAGTTCACTCACGCACTCACTCACTCACTCGCTCGCATCCCACTCACTCACTTACCCACTCACTTACTCATGTTCTTCCTCATTTACTCTCAGGCCATGCTGATGGCAGACAAGAAGAGAAGATGGCGTTCATATGCGTTCATCACTTCTGCAATCAGTCGTGATCTCCCCTACTAGCTAGGTTCTCCTGCACACATTCACACTTCCGACAAGAATCCACATTGGTCTGTTGCCTCATTCTTACTTCTTTGTTGTGTGCATAGATTCAGGGGTAGGTGTTTCTGGTTGGCGTTGTCTGTTCTCTCTGCATGGTCAGTTTGCATTTGAGGGCATGCGTCCATCACATAGTTACTTAGGGTCTCCCTCACCCACTCACAAGCAGGTCGCAGCAAAGAAGGAAAAGGGGGCTTGCGTTCTTAGACTAAGCTCACTCACGCACTCACTCACTCACTCGCTCGCATCCCACTCACTCACTTACCCACTCACTTACTCATGTTCTTCCCCATTTACTCTCAGGCCATGCTGATGGCAGACAAGAAGAGAAGATAGCGTTCATATGCATTCATCACTTCTGCAATCAGTCGTGATCTCCCCTACTAGCTAGGTTCTCCTGCACGCACTCACACTTCAGACAAGAATCCACTTTAGTCTGTTGCCTCATTCTTACTTCTTTGCTGCGTTCGTGGATTCAGGGGTAGGTGCTTCTGGTTGGCGTTGTCTGTTCTCTCTGCATGGTCAGTGTGCGTTTGAGGGCATGCGTCCATCACATAGTTACTCAGGGTCTCCCTCACCCACTCACAAGCAGGTCGCAGCAAAGAGGGAAAAGGGGGCTTACGTTCTTAGACTAAGCTCACTCACACACTCACTCACTCACTCACATCCCACTCACTCACTTACCCACTCACTTACTCATGTTCTTCCTCCAGATGAGAGGTGATCAGAAAAAACAAGAATCGCTTGTCAGCACTCCCCCAGATGAGTGGTGATCAGAAAGAACAAGAGTCGCTCGTCAGCACCCGGACCCTCAGGTGAGAGGAGGAGTCAGAAAAAACAAGAACAGTATACAGTGTACATATATAGTCAGTTCAAGAACGAATCAGACGGCAAATGACTGCAGCACTCACACAGAGGTCCATCAGATATTAAGTCTTCTCTCTCGCTGTTGCTGCGATGAGTCATAAAATACAACAAGATTCCTGACTGATGCATCATGATGGCTGGTTCAGAGACAGTATGCATGGCTGGTTTAGAGACAGTATGCATTGTATATACATCGCATTGTATATACATCAGAAACATGCAGCACGTTCATCACATGCATACATGTATCGGTGTCTCAGAGTGATGCACGCGGGTGATGCACGCGCGGGTGATGTACGCCCGCGTGTCAGTGATGAACGCCCCCCCATCTTTTAATTTGTTCCACTTTTTGAATGGAATTTAATGGTCATCAATTTACATCTAGAAGTTTAGTTTCAAAACTTAGGTTCTCCATTTAGGTTCTCCATTTACTCCCAATCGCCGTCAGTGTCCCTCGGTGCCTGTGCCGCAGTACGCCGCAGCAATAGCCCTGGCACTGGCAAAGGAACACTTCCCATGCAATTGTTTTCTTGACTTTCTCTCTTTCCTCAGGTTTTTTGAATGAAATTAATTAGAATTAATTAAGGTTTTCGGCATATGACCCCTTAAAGCATAGCTAAGCATAGTGGAACACTTACAAAACAGCTCAACATGGGCAAGTGCCGCGCGCTTGCAAGAGAGTACAAGAGAGCAAATTAAAGTCTCGTGATACATGCACTCAACTTTTGTGGATGATTATCTCGAATCTTGTGGCCAAGAGAATTTTCTCAGAGAAAGAATTCTAAACTCTCGAGGGAGATATGTCACCATTATATGTGCAGAACCACTTCCACCGGCCTTTTTCATTATTGAACTGCATGTTTTCTGAAGACTGCCGCCACTAGCCGCCATAAGAGACTATGGATACAGCAGCTTTGGTCAAAAAGAAGGCCTCGGAAGGTATTGGAAAACACCGGAAAGTTTGAGGGACGCTTATTCGAAAGGGATGAATTTCACGCTTTTTGGGGTCATTCGTACGTTAGCGTGCGTTTACGTGCGTCAGATCTTCTGTTGTTTTGCATATGCATGCCATTGGGGGCCCATAAATCGGGCCATGATAGGGCTATACAACATAGAGTAGCATAGAGCGTAATGGAGCATGCATGCATACATGCAGTCTTTTCTTCTGTTCAGGAGTCTCTTCCACTCATGCTGTCTAAACTTGACTTTAAGGTGGGGGAGGGCTATGCGCTCCCTCTACCATCCTCCACCATCTCTTTAGGAGGGGGTGTAACTGTGAGTTTTAGGCTATATATATACCCCCCACCTCCGGCCCTGACACTACGAGCCACTTGAAAAGAGAACGTTCAAATTTGTCCACACCTACGGCACAGCTTTATAAAATACAATATGAAAGTACTAGATGAAAGTGGAAATATTCTGTTCATGCAATATGAAAAGTGAGTTCCAATAATTAATTCGAAGTGCTATCTAGATTGATCGTTACTTTATGCTAAGATTAATGACTCTCGTCTGACCTCAGACTCTCAGAGTCCCCCAGTTCTATCCCTCTAGCCTCACCATTCATAACAGCTAATCAAATTCGTCTGCGTCTGCAGTGTGGCCAATCAAATCGTCCGCGCCAGCGATGCGGCTAGATGTGGCTTTGCGGCCTATGCACTTCCAAACTATGTCAGACTGTCAAACTTGTGACCGTTGGGCTATGTTGAGTATACATACCAAGTGGTTTCAATTTTTTTGTACAACAGGTATAATAGAGAGCTAAGAGGCTAGGATGAGGGGCTTACTAGTAGGTCTCAGAGTCAGGGGCCTTAAAATAATCTTTAAGATCGACCTACTTTAAAAATTGTTGATGCGTGCCTGCGACTCCACTTTTCTATCACTTTAAATTTTCTATCACTTTTTAAACAAGTTGAACTTCTTAGATGCTAGATCCATGAGTCTCATGACTTTTAATTTCTAACATTTTTTGCAGGGTATACGCAGGTTTAGGGCTTTATTTAAGGCTTAATTTCTCTCCAAACATAATTTTTAATTAAACCTACAATCTATGCTATGTTATACTCTCTTATAAATGAATGTTATACTCTCTTATAAATGAATTATAATTTTTTGATTTGTTTAAAGTTTATATAGTAACAGGCTAACAGCGTGAGATCTAGCATGAGGTCTCAATTTATAGTAATGTTTAATTGATATTAATTCATAGTTTAAATGATCCTCTACTTATATAACAAAATCGATATCTTAATTAAATTTATTGTAATTAGAATCTGATGGTCCTACCGATGGCCCCCCGTTATTTCCCCGTTAATATTCAGGCACGGCGGCAGAGTTTACTTCAATTTCAGGTTTATGGTTGAAAGACAGAGGCTTCAAAACACCGTAATCGACCACGTCTTAGAGGTTTGACACACCAACTTGAATGCCACTATCATGAGAGGCGTGTACTAGGGCGCATGACGCGCATCATGAATACCCACCGATTCTGCATAGCGCTACGCGCCTCAGGCTTACAAGCTGTACCCCCGCACTTTGACTTCAAAATACGCGGAGGGTGAGGGCGGACAAATAGGAAGTCTCAGGTATCGACGGATGCACGGGGTGGTCGGGGGAGGCGCCGCTCTGGGCTATCAGCTGACACCGCCGCCCTGCAACAGCCACACCGCTGTTGGCGACAGACAGAAAGAAAAAGAGCCTCAGGGAATTGCGTCTCTTTGTTATTGGCATGAAAAAGCGACAATTTCTATGAAACTGGAGAAACAGAAAACTTACGCAGAAAAGTGCTGCCTGGCTCTGTGTGAATTGAAAACGGTGCTCCCTGATGAGCCCCTGAAGTCAACACTGACGATTTGCTCATTGTAATTTAGAAAAAACAAGAGGCACGTCCAGTATCAAATCGACAAAAATTGATTTAATTCGCGCGTGAGGAGCAGAGTAGAAACGTTTCAATTTCCGAAGCTAGAAACCCACAAGGCCGTTACGGACCGCTGTGCGCATGCAAGAAGCGTCCTGGCATCAATGGCCCTGGAACAGGAGGACACGAAGAGGACCCCATCTTCCCGGAGAAGGAGAGACGCCTGCGTGCGTCGGACAGATGGATGGTCAAAGTGTCTTTTTGTCCTTTCACACCCCCACTTTACGACCAGAAAAAAAAAAAAGACGCAAGATGTTCGCAAGCGCGGGAAGTGGGACAGCTGGTCAGCCTGAATTTCCCTCCGTTTGGGTGTACGTGTATTTCGGTATGTTTGCAAACCGCAGCCACTCTCAGTGGGGGCCAGGACGCCTATGCACAGAGGTCGGTGATTTGAGAGGGTCATCTCTACATACTCCCTGCAATGTAAAAGAGAAGCACACATGCTGACCTCTGCAACCAGGCGCCGCAACCGCGGCAAGGCTGAGTAGACAAGATTGACATGCCGGGCCATTGGAGGGGGATCGATGACGATCAAATCGAATTGTGGAGCGACGGCTTCGGGTGTCCTGAAGTCTTCCATCTCTCCCCCTTGAATCTCTTGATGCTCCATAGATTCCTCTTCACTCTCTTTGCGGATTCCTTGAACCGTCCCTCCACTGTTTGCGCTGAAATTTCTCCGCTCTTCATAATCTATTTTCGGTTCCTGTATCTCCGATACCTCTGAGTCAACAAAGGCAGAAGACTCCCGTGACCTCCTACCCTTTCCTTCAGGCTTTCTCTCTTCCTCTTCTTGTTCTTCCTCATCGTCTGAAGACCACAGAGCTCCGCTTACTGCAGCTGCCCTTTTGCGTCTCTCTTCCTTCCTCTGCTCCTTCAACTTGTGATAGCTCGTGCCCGTTGCCTTCTCAAGCCACCCAAATGCACAGCTTTTTTCCACACGCACCTGCACGTACACCCATGAACGCCATGAACGGAGCCCATGATTTTTGAATGCACGTGTGAACACGGAAAGGAACCCCACCGCTCTTTTGGAATGATCTTTCATTCAGCCCGGAAAATACTCTGCCGCCCTCCCGGCTTCTGGAAGATTAGCAGCCCAGCATATCACTCTTCAAATCTACGCCACGGAAGCTGATTCAAAATGGACTATCTATCCCGCGAGACCAGGAGAACGAAGCGTGATCGTCGTCAGTCTTTGTAGGTAGTTGTCAGAAAAGCATCTACCCAAGCACGCACTCCTACAAGACTGCGACCGACCGACCGACCTTCGAGGCTACTGCATTCAGGGCTGCGTTCTGTTTGCAGAAGTTGACCGCGGGGGCCGACGAGTCCACACAGGTCACCTGGGAGGCTCCGTACGCCGCCGCTTGAATTCCAAAACCTCCCGTGTATGCAAATAGGTCTGCATGAAAGTTTGGATGCCCATTCAATTCATACAAACGGAATACAAAAATGCTTGAGTTCTTGTTTCACATTTCGCAGTCCTCTGATTCAGCATACCTCTCCCCTCCATTTTCCCTCCACCTATCGCGTCAGAACAGGAACTTTCTGAACGTTCGAAAGAGAAGGGCAGAATCATTCTACCCACCCAAGACGTCTCTCCCCTCCGCGTATCCTGTCAGGAGAGCCCTGTTGTCTCTCTGGTCGAAGTACCACCCGGTCTTCTGCCCCTCCAAAAGGTCGACCTGCATGTACTCACTCACTCACTCACTCTCGATCATCATATGAACGTGCATCCCACTTCACATCACATCAAAAGACGTTTCGATTTTGCAACGGCATACTGCTGGTTTCGTCAATTCATGAATTCATGTGATCCACATCAAACGCCACCAGGCTGCGAGAGAGTCATTGCCGAACCTATCATCTTATGGTAGCACACACATACAGGCACACGAGTCAAACTGACCAAAAAGGAACATCCATTCTCTCGGACTTCTGTGGCACCCGCATATTGTCCTGCACGCACGGCGACAAACAGCTTTCAAAGAAAGATTACTCGGGCGAACTTCTTTTCTCTAGGAAAGGCACACACACCCTTACCTACAGATGAATTTGAAAATCAGAACTCCCCTCCTGCACAGAGCTCCAGACTGGGGGTGCCGAAACAATGGGACTCCAGCCAGTCACCAACTCAAACAACCTCCCCACCTCTTCCGTCCCCAAATACCTTTACAAACTTCTTTTGTCAGAGGAAGCTTCTCAAGTTTTCGTACTGGACTGTCGTTCCTGCAGGCACGGCAAAGCTCCTTCATGTCATTCCTGCTGAAATCAAAATGCTATCTGTCTGAAATTGCGTTCTTGCAGGCGGGGCATAGGACAGACAGGATGGAAAAGAAGGCAGGCATACAGGAAGGAAGAAAGGAAGCGAAATCAGCAGCTTTGAGCAAGTGTGAGCTTTCCTTTCTTCTTCCCCATGAGTCCTTCTTTCTTCGTCTTCCTGTTTCATTGTTGACCTTCGCCCCGCTTCTTCGTTTCTAAATGGAGGGTCTGCTTTCTTGTGCACTAAGATCCCTTTTGCGTGCGTCAATCGTGCACTCAGATCCTCTTTGCGTGCGTCAATTGTGCACTCAGATCCTTAAAAAGCATGCACGACTGGGAGGCTTTCAGCGGTTTTTTCCACCGCCCATCAGAACTTTCCTCTCGCTCGTAATTGAGTGAACAAAAGGACGATCATACAAGAAACAGGAAATCGGCGGACCTGAGGACAATGACTCGAGGTTTGAGGCACTCATCTACTGCCCTGATAAGAGAAGCCGACAGACCGTCCATCCCAGCAGAGTTGATCATCATGCTCACCTCGTCGCCGTACCTTCACAAAGGACAAGGGAGGAGGGAACGAGGGGAACGACAACAGATCCATGCACACTCGCCGGACCACTCCGAGAAAGAGGAATGAGAACTGCCATACAGAGAGAGCTCCCCCGCGGAAGATACAGAAAGGATACAGCAAGACATACCGCAAGACAGCCAAGAAGGTCGTGGTCTTCTCCTCACCCCTTCCCTCCAGTTGATCTTCATGACTGGACGGTCAGTCCCCCGGCCCTTCGTCTTCCTTCTTTCCCTCTTACTCCTGCTGACCTGTCAATGACAACCCCAGGGAGTCCATCTGCCTCGGCATGGATGAGTCTGCACGCACACCGAGGACGAGTGTCTCCCCCATGTTGGGTTATTTAAATGCCCAAATCAAACATGCAAGTGCAAGTGTAGATGAAAACGGAGGGATGAATACAGTCTGCCAGGTTTTTATGGATAAGCCTGAATTCATGAGGAATGAGAAGATTGCATGGCTCTGGTTGCACGCACATACCACTCCATTGAAAGTTTCGAACGCAATCGACGCAGAAAGAGAGATCGTGCGTGTGAGTGAAGAGAGGGAGTCACTGGTCGCGCCGTCTTGTTGCGAACAGCAATGGTGGAGATACAGCAGCGTTAAGCTTTTGGCGATTTTTTCAGACAGATATCTCTCCATTCTCCGCAAGTGGGCGGAGGGGACACCCATTGTCAGTAGATAGCTCAGATTGGTTTGCTACAGAGACCAAAGACGGAGAGGGAGGGGCAAAGACTTGCCTGTAGAAGGGCTCTGGGAAGCACCGCTGTCTGAATTTGAGTGCTCTCTGGAGGACGTCAAAGAAGAAAGCCTCATCGATCCTCACGAATCTTTCATGGGAAAGAAGCCTGAAGGCACACGTAGTCGTTCGCACACGAAAAAGAAAAACAAAAACATGGACATACGTCGAGGGAGCAGCTTCCAAAGTGCATGTTTCGTCAGATGGGGGAAGCAAAAATAGCTACGTAGACGGGACACAGGAGAGAAAAGTGGGGAGGCCTTGCTCTTGCCAGTACTTTATCTCTTCTTCTCACTGGCTCAAGTGGTAAGAGTTGACTGTCTACCCGCTGCACAGACAGACAGGAAGACAGGCCGGGCGTATCCAGACAGAGTGTGTATGTACAGTGAGTGGCACTGGCAGCGCACGCAGATCATGGAAGAAGTTTTCGAAGGACATTTGCCTGGCCTTTGCCATCGCTTAACGTCTTTCTCCTCCAAGTCGGCTATTACATTTCCATGCTGACACGCTTCTGTGTAGCGCACGCTTCCCGCTTCTTCTACGCTCTTCACTCCTTCTCATTGACAACGAAATCCGTTGACAAGATTCCCTGCACGCACCTGGCTGCAATCGATGAGTTGCGGTTGTACGTCGCAACCCCTCGGTCCTCTCCATCCGCACTCTCTACGTTCACAAGACAAGGGGAGTGACGCTGGAGGTCCCCTGCACTCAGGAACGTTCATATAAGGAACGCTTGGACACACACTTGATGGAAAGGTCTGCTCAATTGTTGAATGGGCGCGCAAATGCAAAAAATGGGATGCCGGCACCTTTGGATATGCACATGTGGCGCGCGAATGGCCGCAGTGGGTTCTCTAGACGAAGAGACAGGGAGACGGCATGTAATCTCGACCCACCGTGATTTTGAATGTCTGACTGCCACACCCATGACGAGCCTCTAAGCAAATGACGGTCGCACTTCGGTCTCAGCTTCAGCGTGGGCCTTCTGTATGGGTCGTCCCGACGCACATGTGCGGAGAGTGCAGTCTGGAGGCAACGGCGGGAGAGTAGTGCCGTCTCCTCTCGGCGACGTTTTAGGAGGGGCGGGAGACGGCAAGGAAGCGTGTTGTGGTGAAAGCACCGCATATCAGCAAGATCAATTCGTGATTCTGTGAGGGCTCCGGAACTCCCCTCGCTTGTTTGAAGCTTTTGTTGTTGAGATGCGAATGCATGGTGTGGCCGGTTAAACGGTTCATTTCTGCATGCGCTAAATTTTTCCTGACAGGATCATGCATTGCGTGTGCGCGCGCTTTGCGCCCGCGTGCAGAGAAGATTTTGCCCCGGCCGGCATAATTTTGTCACTCTGCGAAAGCTCAGTCTGCCCGTTTCTCTTTCGACGCGTGTCTTCCGGATTCAACCTTTCAGATTGTGGATTCGATCAATTAATGATCCACTAGCTGTTCATGCAAACTGACCGAGGTACTGCACATGCACGACGGCAGATGAGAACGGAGTGTCCCCGCAGTATCCCAGAGTCACTCGTCTCGACGCGAGCTGCAGTGGGACGTGCCTCGACCAATCTGTAGGGAAAGCCCTGACCATTTGAGGAGACCCTCTCTCTATCGGTCTGGCCTCCCCACACAGCTTCGAAATCAGCTGTTGCGACACACTGGCATTTCCTGCAACGCGTCTGATTGAGTGCAGGCCGACGTGTTGCATCACAAGAGGAAATAAGCAGATCTTTCGAGGTGCGACGAGATGGAAATAAAAATCAGTGCCCCGGCAGATTCGGTCCCGATCTCTGTGTCTGCTGAGGACGTTTCAGAGCCGCGCGACTTGAATGAGAGGTTGATTCCCTTCACGAGGGACAACACCTTTTCTCTCTTCTTTCTCTCTCTGAGCGGTTTCCGACAGACATCAGAGGGAAGTAAGAAGGTCAGCTTGCTCTTCCAAGGCTTCTCCCCTTCTGTCTCTTCTGTATCGCTTCGGTACCCTCCAACTCATGTCTATCTGTCTGTGTTCACAGGAGTCCGGTGCAAGAAAGGAAGACGCGTTCGTCCGAGTTGCCCTCTGCGGAGGTCCAGAGAGTGGGGTTAAGAAGGAATACACGGCCGCGATTTCAGAGACCACCGAGGGAATACAGAGTGCGGATGACCTCGGGTTTGTGTACTCGGGGGAGACGACCCTCCGACTGGTAAGTGGGTGCGCAATGAACTGGACCAGTGCTCTTGGCTGTTTACCTTGAGAGAGAAATTCTTCTGTTTGGGGGTGGAACACTTCCTTTGCTGAGTGGGGATGTAGAGCGAAGGAAAGTACGCGCAGAACGTAAAGCAGCTGCAGGAAGTGTGCTTCGTCCACTCTCTTGGTCTCCACAGCACCCAAATCTCTGAGTTGCGTGCAGCTGCTCCGTCCAGATTGGCCCTGTGCTTCCTCTCACCCCCTCCGTCGGACTGCCTGCCTGTACGACAAAACGCTGCTTCTCTGCACGGTTCACTGGCTGTCTTCTTGTTTGCCCGACTGTACAGACACTGAGTGCATTTGTGTTTTTCTGCAGGCCGTCCTCGAGAAGGATGAAGAAATTGCGGTGTCCGAACGGTCCCTTGAGGAGAATGCGGTGATCGAGGGGGAGGCTTTGTCGTTGACGGGAAAGAAGGGGGGGGAATCCTTCGTGATCACCCTGAACGGTACGTGGAGAACCGGACCCAGACCCCCTACCAGCTGCTCTGCCCGCACGAAGCACACGCGTCTGATGGAGGCCGTCTCTCAATTGCGCCGATTGAAGGAGCAGGAGGGAACGGCACTGACACCCTCCACAGCCATCATCGAGGCAGAGGCCATAGAAATCGACCTCTGTGTCAGTCGACGTCGTTTTTTTTTTTTAAAAAATGTGCGCATGTTACTCTTTGACAATGCATGTGACAAGTCTTCCACCGCTCAGTCACTCCGTATGTGAAAGCATACATGCTTTATCAGGGCTTCCGCTTTCTTAACTTGATTGGCTGAGGTAGGCGGGAATGTGGTGGGAAGTAATGGGTCGATCGGCCGTTTCTTTCTTTCTTCCTTCTTTTTTTTCTCGTCTAGGAGGCAAGCACAAGACCAGTTTTGCAACGAAGTTGAAACACTCTTCTGGCATTCTTGACGGACCTGTGGAGCATGCGTGGATGCTTTAGTCAGCCGCTGGCAGTCATCGCTTCGTTTGATTTTTTTTTTTTTTGAACTTGTTCTTTCTGCAGTTTGCGAAGGAGCTGTTTGCCAACTTGGCCCGTCCCCTGTGCTCCCCAGAGGCTGCACAGGCGCCCCCTGTGGCTTTGGTGCGGAAGGCCGTGGAGGCTGCGAGGAAGGAGGTACCGTCAGAGAAGGCACACAAGGTCGTCGTCTCAGGGGGTGAGTGAAATACTTGGAAAGGGACAGAAGTTATTTCTCCTACAGAAGATATCAAACAGACAGAGCAGAAAGACGTTGTGGCCTTATCGGATGAACGAGACAGAGTGGGAGTGAATGAATGGGTTTGTGGCCGTGCATCGTCTTCTTTTCCGTTCTGTTCTGTGTATCGACCCAGATTTTTCGGAGCTGTGGTTTATTTGTTGACCTGAAGGGGAGTCAGATAGGAGCAGCAAATAGAACCATACAAGTACACGTGCAAACAGGCTTCTCTATCTGTTTACTCCTGTTCTGGTCTGTTCTGTTTTATTTCGTCCTTGCAGCGCAAGACTTCTTCCGTCTTCTGAAGTACGGACGTCGAGTGAGCAAAAGGCTCCGTCACTTTGCGTATGTGTTGAAGAGCACCGGGACTCTGTCGCTCTTCGACTATGATGCCGTGCCTTTTGAAGGTCTGTCCGTTTCTGTATTGTGTGGCTGTCTGCTTCGATTCTTCTGCAGTCGTTGCTTCTCTTTTGAACGTGTCTGTCCTTTCTGTCTTTCCTCCCTCCCCCCCCCACGTTTTTTTCGAACGTCTCTCCCTTTTCCCTTGTGTTGCTACATACCAGCCTGGAAGACTTAACTGAAAGAAAAGAGACGTTTACGATTTCGAGAGCACTTTTTGTCGAACACGCTCCCCTCAACCCTTCCTGTTTTCGTTGGATCGATATTTTACATCCCTTCGTGCTTATGCATGAGGGAGACTGCAGATGTGTGCCGCCATGCGTTCCTGTGCGAACCCACGGAACCTGTACTGATGGCAGGGGAGTGTCATGTTAGGTCGGTCAGGCTCTCCGCTTGCTCCTTCCCATGCAGGCTGTAACATCATCCATTTTTCTCCCTTCCTGCAAGCTCTTGATCTCGCCCTTCGCATCCTCTTTTCGTAGCGCATTCGATTTATCCTGCTTTGTTTGCCTCGGAAGAAGCCCCCCCCCCGTCTTTTGCTGTTGTACCTTTTTTCTCTCCCCTGTCCCGTGTAGTCAAATCTCTTGTATTCAACAAGCCTGTCGAAAAAGGAATTGCTTTTACGTCTGTCCTTTTGCTTGATTGCCTACCTGCTTGAGTGACAGTCTGCGTCTGCTTTGCCATCTGCAGAGCGGAGCACACTGCCTGGACGTTCGTGTTTGACAATCACAGCCTGAACGTCTCCAACCCCCCCCCTGCGTGGAAACTGAAGCTCCTCGAGGCGGCACTGCACGCCAACTTTCCCAATGCAGAGGTACGTGGGTCAGTCAGTCAGACAATCAACCGAGCTAGGCCGTCCTCCCTCGGTTGTTCTTGCTGCAGTACTGATCCATGCAGTCCTCCGTTGTTTTTGTTGGTTTCTTGTGAGAGCCCTAGTCCCTTCCGGAGGGCTGAATAGAGTTTTGAGGCAAGTGTGCCTGAATTCAATCAAGGCTGCTTCCTATCCCTGAGGAAGCGGCTGATGTCTGGATGACTGTGGGGGGCTGGGCATGTCTATGTTCATGAGTGTGTTTACCTGCTTGCTTGCTTGGTTGCTTCACCCTCCCTTCCCTCCTTGGAATCATCCTTTCGGCTTCGCTCCCACCCTCTTCTCTTACGCGTCTCTCTATATACCCAAAGAGGATCGAACTCCCCTTTCTTGAGACATCAACGTTCCATGAACACCCGGACATGGAGTTTGCTTCTGCGTGTGTGTTCATCCATTACGTTTGTTTGACTGTATACACGCAGCTGGTCTTCTTTTCCAAGGAAAGCGACGCCCTGAGAGAGTCCCTTGTTACTGCTGAGTGGAGGGCACGGGATCTGTTCATGCCTGTGGCGGCGGGGGGGTTGACAGAGGCCGACTTTTTCGGGGGCAACAGCGAGGCCGAGGGCAGTCATCTTCTGCACTTGGGGGCCGACAACGGTCCGAGGCCGTTCGCGCAGGCTTTCAAGTTTTGTTTGTCTGAAAGCTCAGATTCACTCGGAAGGGCGGCGGTGGCGATGAAATCAATGTCGGAGACGGGGTCCAATGCACCGCAGTCGGCGGCGGCATCGCCAACCGCGCGTCCCCAACTTCGACAGGACTCCATAGGAGGAGGGTCCTTTGGTATGGATTTGGGGGCGGGGGCAGGGGCAACGAGACAAGGCAGTGGGCACGTGCTGGTTGCTCAGAGCACGTCTGAGTGGGACAACGTACAATTGACGGTCTCGATGTCATAAACTGCATCGGGCCTCTCAGCCTCTCATTCGTTCGTGATACCTTCTTCTCACCTATTTATTCTATACTTGTATTCTGTCCTTTTTTCGTTGTCCCTCTTTACTGCCTTTTTCGCCCTTTTCTTTCTTTGAGATAATTTTTCCTTTTTCTCACGAACCATCCATCCCTTCTTTGCTTCCTCCCTCTTCCTTGTCCTCAATTTGATTGAGGGATGAGGGGTCCGGGCGTGCGTCAATTCAAGAATCTTTGTGTGCACGGAAAGTGCACGCAAATGGATGGCAGTGAAAAGTGGGGCACACGGGGGGGGCGGTTGGGGGTCTGCAGGGGAGCAAAATTGATTTGTTTGTTGAATGAATGAGACAATGAAAGAGAAGACGGATGAGTAGACCACTCACCGTGACTGGAAGTTGATTTGAGTCGATTCAATTCGATTCGCCTTTCCCCCTAAGTTCGAATTGGTTTGCACCTAGCCTAACGCCTCGTCTTGCTCTTGCAGACAGAATGGAAAATTCTGTATTCTTCCTATCTCCCACACGCTTCGGGCACTCTGAAAGAAAAAGTCGATTGATCTAGCGATCGATGGGGGTTTCCTTCTAGGTTTCCCTTCACTCCCAACATCATAGCAGCGTGCAAGGCCGGATGCCTAGCCGAATGCTTTACATCATTAATCATGATATCTGTGGAATGGGACTTGGAATGGATCAAAAACTGAACCATTCACTAAAAAACATGTGTTTTTATTTAATATTTACAGAAAAAAAACTTTGAATAGTAAAAAGTTGTGCTAAAAACTAAGATTAGTTTAAAAAACAATGAATTTGGGAAGAAATTAATTAATATTGAAGTAGACTTATTCGCTAGTTTATTCGTGAATTTATATTCAATTTATATATTTTGATAACTTACATAGGATCAAATAAGATTAATTTATCTTCCAACCTGAGGTACTCCCCGCGGTTCAGGCTGCAGACCTGGGAAGGTTGTGGTTTACTACATAAAATGTGAATTAAAGGCGTCACTATGGTAAGCTATACACTTGCATGTAGTACTTAGTGGCTTTGCTAGTAGCTTTGTCTGACGCAAAATGATCTTAATATTTTTATAATCTGAATACAGCTTAGAATGTAGTATAACTTATAATGGTCAGTACATAAAACTACAGCGTACTAGACTGTAGTGTAGTAGACAGCGTATCAAACAGACTTATAAAACGTGTTTAACAGATTTGATTAGATTGAATGCATCAATTATACTTACGCGAGAAGACCCTGTAATTTTTTGATTGAGGTTTTGTGTGTAGGACCCTGTGATCGCTTTTAATGCAACAGTAAGCAAAGGAAGGCGTGAATGTGAATGAAAGTCATTGAAAGCCACATACAGAAATTTTTAATCAGATCGAACCACAATTGTGTATTATTGTGTATTCAGCTAAGGTGAAAAGGTAAAATCCGGTCATAATATAAATGAAACAGATGACATAAAACGATATGCATTCAATGCAAAAATGATCGAAAGCCATTACTGCCAAAAAGGCAGTAAAAGCCGCGGTATCTGATAGTATCTGAGCACCTACAGGTCTTACACCATGTACCCTGTGGTCCCCACCTACTGAACACCTAACGGTCCTCACCTAACAACCTAACACCTACCTATACCAAGACCAACTCAATTTGGCATGATTACGATTGCGATAATGCGATTACAAATGTGAAAAATATTTTTATCATGCAAATAGTCTTTTGAGGCTTGCAACATGTTTTTGATAATATTCGTGAAGTCTGTGCAAATTTTCAAGTTTGTACGTACGCGCGACCGATTATGTTTGCCAAAAATATGAAAATTTAAAGCCGGGCGGCCCCGGAAACCCAAAAAATTGAGAATCAAATTGAGTCCGATTTTGAATTTTCATATTTTTTGTAATCTTTTGCAAACGTAATTGGTCGCGCGTACGAACTTGAAAATTTGCACAGACTTCACGAATATTATCAAAAACATGTTGCAAGTCTCAAAAAACTGTTTGCGCGATAAAAATATTTTTCACACTTGCAATTACAATCGTAATTGGCTGTATGGGTTTGCCAAATTGAGTTGGTCTTGGTATACGTACGTCCTGCAAGAAAGGACGCGGGCCCACACGGCAGAAGTGCATCGCGCGTGTAACCGCGCGTATACCCCTTGCGATGCCTCTTGCACGCGGCATGCATGCATGCAGCAAAGGTCAGGCAAAAACAACTGCATGAAGAGTGAATGCCGCAGCTTATACAGGGTCTAACAGGGTCTCCGCACAAGTTGCAGTTCTGCAGCAGCCATTGTCCCCGGCAGTGCACCAGGTTCCCTAAAGACCTGCAGCAGTGAATTTCGTGAGCCTCTTCCTGCCCTCTTGTCCCCTTCTTGACAGTCTGAATACTGCAATGGCAGAGACGGACTTTCGGGGTGTTGCGGAGAAATTGAAGGCCGGGGAGTTCCAGGACTCCATTCCCCTGGCGTACCTGGAGGAGTGCACGTTGCAGTTCTCGCCAGACCGTGTCATCGGGTCTGGCGGCTTTGGTACTGTATACAAGGGCATTGACGCACGCCTGCAGTTCCTGTTTGCTGTGAAGGTCCTGGACTTACGGAAATTCGAACCGCAGTGTGGCGAGAGACAGGAGTTGCTGAAGACAATTGAACAGGAAACTGCCGCTTTTCGTGCGCTTCCCCGACATCACCCGAACCTATGCAGGATCCTTGGCGTGTGCAGTAGGGAGAAACGAGGGACGAAGGAGCTCTATGCACTTGTGGTCACCTCCCTAGGCCACAGAGGTGACTTGGCATCTCTTTTGGCACATCAGGAGGAGGCAAAGGTGCTCACATGGAGAGAACGCCTCTCCATTGCACGTCAGGTAGGTGCAGCCGTCTCCTACCTCTTGTCTCATTCAGCTTTTCATATATCTCCATCTTGAATCTTGTTTTACGCAGCTCTGTCTTTCCCCTGCTCTTCCAGGTCTTCGCTGCGGTTTCCTTTCTGCACAACAATAGCCCCCCCGTGCTCCACAGAGACATCAAAGCCGAGAATGTTGTCCTGACAACGGCACTGAAGCCCATGCTGACTGATTGGGCCCTCGCTCGCCTGGTCCCAGACGCACAGGCTGGTCACCACGTCACTACTGGAGCCTTCGCGGTGGGTTTTCCGTTTTTTTCTGAATGTGGCATGTACGTGCGTATACGCGAGGGTATGTCGAAACGCGTGATATCCTGGCACAGCCTACCCCAGCTGATTTTCGAACACACACTTGTGCTTTGCACCCAGCCTCGGGATCGCGATATTGACTCCCTTACATACACTGTCTTTTGTCAAATTATCTCAATTTTTCTTCACAGGTGGGCACTCAGGGCTACATGTGTCCAAAATACGCAGCAGAACGAGTCTTCACCCCTGCGAGTGAGGTCTACTCCCTGGGGGTCCTCCTCTTGGAGCTCTTCACAGGACAGACACAGAACCCGCCTCAAAAAGACCTAGTCAAACACTACGCAGGAGAAGACCTCTACGCAGACGACCCCGACGCCCCCCCGCTGGAACATCGCCTAGGGCCTCAGGACGCCGACTCGCGTGCCGGGATGTGGGAGCCTGAGGTTGCAAGAGAATTCGCTGAGCTCTGTCTCCGCTGCCTTGCGAAGGACTTGCGGAGACGCCCGCGTGTGTCTGTCCTCTCTGCTCTGCACACATTGAGAGAGATGGAGAGGCAGGCAGATGCTGCAAGACCTGACGCCGAGCAATACCGCAAAGAGCTCGAGAGACTCCGCACCGCCAGAGAAGCAGTCCTTGCCAAAGAGGCAGTGGAGGCGCACAAAGCAGCAGCAACCCCCACACCCGCCGCCGCCGCAGATCCCCCGCCTGCTGGGGATGATGGTGGAGACGGAAGAAAGCTGACTTGCTTGAGGTGTGTTGACGATTTCCCTGTGGATGAGGGTGCTGAGTGCCCTCAGGGTGATCCTGGCCACTTCCTCTGTCGGGACTGCTTCGATGACCACGTGAAGGACAGACTGGAGGCGGGTATAGAGATAGAGGGAGACGGAGAATTGAAGATTGAGTGTGCAATGAAGGGACACGGGTGTGAGGGAGACGGTGCGTACAGTCAACGGACAATTGCGTTGTTGTGCTCTGATGGGACCTATGCGCGTTTTCTGGAAGAGCGCGATCGTTCTCAGAGAGACCGCATCGAGGCCGAGGTGGAAGGACGGGTGCGAACAGAGGTGGAGAGGGAGGGATTGTTAGGGATGTACCGCCGTCGCATCGAGACCGAGGTGCTGAATTTCTTCGTCACTGCGCCTTGTTGCGGTCGGATGTTTGTGTTTGAGGGCTGTGCAGCGGTCACATGCACATGTGGGGGCAAATTCTGTGCCCTGTGTCTGCAGCGATGTGAAGACAACCAGGCATGTCATGCGCACGTGGCCGCGTGCCCCCACAACCCACAAAGACCCTCTTTCTTCGTGTCCCGAGAAGAACTTGAAGCCGCCCATGTGCCCGAGCTCAGAGTGAAGATCCGCGCCTTTCTGGAAGAGGTTCGCAGAGACGAGCCGCAGATCGCTGAGCAGCTTGAAATCGACGCAACTGTCAGGCAGCACCTGGCAGAAGCACAACAACAGCCAGAGAGACCCGGGGACGACCACCAACCCTGCGCTCCAGAAGTGCAGGTGCCTGAGGACAATGAGGCTGACAGGAGGAGAGTGGAGGTTGGTGGGGGGGGCAGATACATACTAGACCTCCAAGGAGAAGCCCTTGTGGGCCCTCTCAGGGGTCATCTCAGAGGTGCAGACCCTTATCCTGGAGGTGGGGTGGAGGATGTGATCGATCGAATAATGGCCCAACAGCGAGAAGCGTACGATCGATTGATCAACCAGCAGAATCCCTTGCTAGCAGGTGGAAATGTGCAAGGGGGTGCTGTAGGGGGAGTTGGAGTTCCTGGATTCCCTTTCCAGCCGGCGCAGCCCCAGGTGCAGGAATTTTATGCACCGCAAGTGATGCACGGAGTGCAGCAGCAAGAACTGAGGTTTCAACAGCTACTGCAGCAACAACCGCAGCCACAGCAACAGCAGGTGGTCATGCAGCAGATGCTTGGGGGGATGCCGATGATGCCAGGGCCAGGGATGCAGGTTGGGAGAGCAGGGAGAGGGGGGGGTCTGTTTGCTGACGACGATGCAATGATTCGGGAGTTCGGATTAGAGAATGGCGACCTCGACTTTCTTTGAAACCCACAGGCTGCTCCGGCAATCCGAAAAGCTGTGACCTGCCTGCATGCGGGTGCCTGTACGAAGTGCTTATAAACAATGGTACCCACCACAATTAACCACGATCTGCTGCCAAAAAAACACACTCTGTATCTTCGCAGCACAGCCACTGCGACACACTGGCAGTGTGATCGTAGTGCGTATACCGTTCTTCTTGCTACTTCTTGCAAATTTAGTTACTAATCAGGCTCTCGACGAATCAGTTGCAATCACTTCACCGTGACTTCAATTATGACCGTCACTATTTCATGCAGCAGTGCATATGAGAATGTCTTGATACAGCCTTAAATATGCAAAAAAAGCTTTGAATCTGAACTTAAATTCACAAGTTAATCATCTAAAAAAACTTTTGAACATTTGGTGCTAATATCATGCTATATGTTTTATTTATATCTTAGATAGTACCTAGATTCATAATTAGATTTATGAATATTCTGTTATATGCATAGATATAGATGCATACAACTTATAGCATATATAGCATACTAGCTCTTATATATATAAAAGTTAATATCGCTTCAGGAGGCAGCTCAGCTCTGCTGAGATCAACTGAGAGGCCCTGAGATCGTACGCACTCGCATAATGCATTTTTTTATTTTGAGGGGGGGGGGG